>CAUYSK010119726.1:0-57998 GCA_963575035.1 Avahi laniger
GGGGGAAGGAGGGGAAGAAGGGAGAAGGGGCGGGTATTTGCATATACAAAGAGTACAATGCACACCATCCAAGGGATGGGCACACTTGAAACTCGGACTTGGGGGGGAGTGGGGAGGCAAGGGCAACATACATAACCTAAACCTCTGTACCCCTATAATATGCTGAAATAAAAAAAAATATTCAAAATAATTTCAGATATCTAAGATCAGTATTTAAAAAAATGTCCTAGGAATGAGAAACACAAAATTGAGGATGATGATTAAGTCTGGTCCAAGAGGGAAAGGCATGATGAAGGGAGTATTCTAGGGATCCAAGTACATTTGGTTGTGTTTTATGTCTTTAAAAATATTAAACAAATATGGCAAAATACTAAAATTTTGATACTGGCTACACAGATATTATTTTATTATTTTATGTAATTCTATGAATGTATGAATTATACTATAATAAAAATATTTTTTCAAGAGTAAGTGTTAGCCAAAAGAAATAAATTAGCTGTCTCAATCTAACCCCAAATCTGCAAATTTTCCAAGTTTAAAAAAATGTGCTTACCACCTGAGGATTTTTTCCCGACTTAATATAAATATAGCACACTATTCCTAGAAGAAACTCCTGTAACCAACTTCCTAGGTCCAAAAGAACTCTGTTTCCAGCAAATGCTCAATTTCCATTTCAGGAATTAAATTGTACTTAGAGGTATTCAAAGAAGAGAGGCTTTAAAAAATTATCTATATTTCTGTATTTAAACCATTTTTACAGCAAAGTTTTTCTTTATTTTCAAATAAATTCTTACCCAACTCCTATAAATAAAGCATATGTAAATAGATCTGCTCTTTCAGTGATACCTTTTTGACTAAAAGGAGCTAGGTCTCCTTGGAGAAATGGTTGACTCCAGTCTGTGCCAGAGAACATGCTAGATGAGCCTGGGACACCTAGTGCCAGAGAGGAAAGAGGCACTCAGAGACTGATGGAGTCACATCAAAAAGACACAGGAGACAATTTGAAGGAGCTCTCACTGGCCTAAGATGGGACACTGGGGAGTCAAAAAAAAAAAAAAATAATGACTTCAATGCATTGAAACACATCAAATACATCACAATCTACAAGTTGTAAATGATACAAAAAAGTAAAAACACAAAATTTAAAAATCCTAACTGGTCACCATAGGAATTGGCTTGTGCATAGACTTTTTACTCTGAAACTTGACAAGTAATGGTAAAGACTAAAACAAACAAACAAACAAAAGCAGGAGACCCACATGACTGCCTGCTTACATGTTTTCCTTGCCCTGCTGGGCAATGGCTTGAAAATCACTGATACAGGCCATCCTTCGTATGACACTTCCATCTCCTCTAACAAAGTCCCGGCAAAGGGCTGTTCCCACTGCCAGTCTCTGCTGGTGCTGGGGACTGGAGGGTCCTACCCCCATCCTCTTGAGCCATTCTTTGAATCTTCAGGTGTTGACTTTAAGAACACTTTGCCTCAAAGAAAACTATTTTGTGCTTCTAGAGCTTTTAAACTATTGATTTCTTCTCCAATCAGGCATTAATCATAAAGAGCCTAAAACCTCCTTTCTTGACCGTTTTTTAGGTGTGTGCAGGCAGCTTTCAGGTGTCTGTTTCTCAGTTCCAGGTTACTCACCTCCAGATCCTTTAACTCTTCACCATATGACAATTTTTGTTCCCTTGCCATCTGGGTCCACTGTATACACTACATTCCAGATTATCTTTCCCTCTTCTCTATACACTTAGGATTAAAGATGGAACTCCCTCCATGTGGAACATGACCAGTACAGCATAATGTGGAATTACTGTTAATACTTGTTAACATATCCCATATGATCATTTGGCTACATAATAAGTTCACATAAAAGAAATGCTGTGCATAACTTTTTTAAGCTTGGAGATCTGGTGCCATTCAGTAATCACTGCAGAGTTTAAAAAGTTACCAATAAGAAAGAAGAAGGATTTCACCCTCAGGAACTCATCATGGGTACATTTTACACATATTGCAAAAGAATAGAAACCTGATGTTTGGAATGCGGTTTTGTTTTCCTTTATGCCATGCAATTTGTACCAGAGACTTAACGCCATGTGAGAGATGCTGAGAATGTAGCCATTTCCTAAACTTCCTGTAAATAATTTGGCAGGCTCTTAGTGAAATAATTACTGTTCTCTATTGCCTTCTTGAAAAATTAATTTGTTGTAATTTATTGTTAGCTTTTACATGCATGAATAGGAAACGAGAAGAGTATGTAATTGGGCTAACTGTAGGGTTGCTGGATATTCTCCTATTGGAAACCTTTAAGCTTTAGGTCAGACTTGGAAGGTGGCTCAGGCCCTGCAAAACTTGTGAAAGCAACAGAAGGAATCAGATTGTCTGGTTCCTTCGTTTATGCTGTATCCAGAAAGATGAGATCCTTTAGATCTGAGAAGGAAGTGAGAGTTGAAAATGAATGCTTTCCATGAAGGACGCATTTCATACACATTTCATTTCTCATTACAGCATAAATAAAAGTCACCAGAAAAGGACTACTTAACAGGCATTCTGAGTCACAATAGATTGTGCCTACACTATTTTTGACACAATTTTTTTGAAGCCTTTAAGTATTTAAAATTATTATTTGATGCTGTTTATGCATTAAGTGATTTTCTAAAATAACCACTCTGCCTTGGGCACTTAGAAATAAATGAGAATGAAAGGGCTTAGGGAATACGTAGCAATAACAGAAAAAGAAGGGAATGGGGTATCTTGAAGTCCTGAAGAATTAAAGGCTATGGCATCATAGAACAAGTATAAAATGATTGTTTCATTCACTTAACAATTTTTAAAATTAAATGCATATTATGATCCACATACTGTGCAAGATGCAGGATATTACAATGATAAGACAGATTTGGTTTGGTGTCTCATGTGATTTATAGTCCAGTGGAAAAGACATTGAACCAATAAATTATATAAAACATTAATTAATTGCTATTATGCCAATATAAATGATCTTTAGATTTCTGATGAAAAGGAAATGTGTGTGCTTTAATCTAATCTGGGGCAGAGAAGGTGAGGCCAATCTTCTCTTGGGCAACGAGAGTAAGACAGACAACAGGGGCTGGAAGGGAAAAGTGCAAAAGAGCGGAAAGGGAATTTTCTTCAGCTAGAAAGGAAAGTATGAGTGAAAGCCCTGAGACTAGTTTAGCAGGTTCAGGAAAGTAAACACAGTCTGTGTGTCCAGAACAGAGTGAAAATCTTTCAAAGAGACATAAAGTAAGGCTGGCCAGAAGCAGGGCCCAGATCACCCAGGTTTCCTAGGCGATGGTAGATTTGCCTTAAGACAATGTCAGTCAATGAAGATTTTTATGTGAATAACATGGTTACATATTCAAATTTAAAATATCATTTTGGCTAGTATAGCTTGAACAGAGAGAAAATTTTTGTGTGTATGTTAATTCTTTCTCTGTTGAGTGACCTTGTGCACTTATTTTCAGGTAGCTGAGCCTTGGTATATGCATTGGCAAAATCGAGGGATAAAACTAAATAATTTTGAAGACATCACAGCTCTTTAAATCTGTGACCTGAATTACCCTGGCATTCTTACTTTGTTCCTGTGCCTTGACAAATTTGATTTCCTTTAACTGACAGCAATAACTCCTACACCAGCTCTTAAGATAATTTGCTTTTTGAGAATCATATCTTAAAAGTATGAATGTCAAATGCAGCTATGAGTTGGAAAGGAGGGAACAAATTATCATTTATGCAGATGATGTGATTGTCTCTAGCAATTCTAAGCATCACTTAAAAATAAGAACAAAAAAGAGAGCTCAGAAAGAAGGCTAGGTTCAAATAAATCTTCACATTATTAAGAATTTGTCTATATACCAGCCATAAACAGGCAGCAAACAGAAAGAAACAATTTATAATAGCAAAATACATCTGTAATTGATGGAATGGTGGTCCCCCAAAAGTTATGTCCACACAAAACCTGTGAACGTGGACTTATTTAGAAAAAAATGTCTTTGCAGATTGATCTTGCAATGAGTATACCCTATTACTTGGATAGGCCCTGAATCCAATGACAAGTGTCCTTATAAGAGACAAAAGAGCAGAAGACACAAAGAGAAAGTGAGGGAACCCATTTGAGGACAGAGATAGAAATTGGAGCGATGCAAACTGTAAGCCAAGGAACACCTAGAGCCATCAGGAACTAGAGGAGCGTAGGAAGGATTCTCCCGTAGAGTCTTTGGAGGGAACACGTTCCTATTGACACCTCAATTTTGGACTTCTGGCCTCTAGAACTGTGAGAGAATAGATTTCTGTTGTTTCAAGTCCCCAAGGTTGTGGTACCTTGTTACATAGCCACAGGAAACAAAGACAGTATCCACAGCCTGTAACTGCTCTTCTCCTGTGTCCTGGTGAAGTGCGAGACCATCCCTTTGAGCATGGCATTAGCCAGTTGCTGTCTTTTTGATTCGGGAACAGAATGAAGCAATGTGCAGTCAAAATTATTCTTCCCTCAAAACCTGGTGCAAAGAGTTTTGAGTTATAGGATAGTTAATAGTAAGCTCAAATAAAGAAAACCACTTTCCAAATAGACCATTCTTTGATAGCCACGGTATAGCTCTTGAATTTGGAACTTTTGGCCACTTCTCACTGCAGTGCATACCGTTTCTGTATATGACCCAAACCAAACAGCCTTTTTAAATGTTGTATGCACAAGCAAGCAAAAAAAGAATTCGGAGTTAGAAGACTTACTTGGAGTCTTGCCTGTGCAACCTTCTTGCTTCATTCCTTGCAATGTTTGCTCTGCTTCCTTAAGCTTCAGGTTGCTTATTTAGGAGATGGAGTTGTAATATTCACTCCAATTTATCTTATAAAGTTATTTTTGAAGATTAAGGGGATTAATGAAAATGAACATGCTTTAGAAAACTGTGAAATAGTAAGAAACATTAGTTAATATTAGCATTTAGTTTCTCATATAACTTCAATTATTATAGAACTAATAAATGCAACTAAAAATAAATAAATATGAAGGTGGCTTTGGGAAAAGAGTTTGGAGTCACTGGCCTCAGTGTTCTCAGATGCCCTATGTCATATGCTTTATGAATGAGTTGTGTTTTATCTGTGTTTCTCTGGTTGCCTGACCATTAAAGTCACCTGGGGAGTTCTGAAAAATCACCCCCAGGCAAATACAATGATTATTTCTTAGAAAAGAGTTTACCCTGTAGGCATTTTAACAGTTCCCCAGGTGGTACCAGGGTGAGCAGGCAGCCCTGAGACATGTCAGGCTATTACCAGGAAAGCCTCTGCAACTCTAAACTTGAAGGTTGTCTTGGCTATTCAGTATTAATATTATTCCTGTACTTTCTGATTTGATTCTTATGAAAATGTGATTGGTGGGCTAAATTCCAAAATCACCTCAACAAAGAGTGGAAAATGCAATTATTCCGGATGCTTTGCTGTGTATGATCATAAACATCCAGATATTCTCAAATATCTAGATGTTTGTCCTGGAACTGACAAGAACTATAATTGTCTGCATGAATTGTTTTCATTTTTCACCCAAAGTAAGAAAAAGGGTGAAACAAATAACACCTATTATGCTTCATGGATAGTCCAAGACATTTTACAGGTGCTATGATATATAATTTCAAAACTATCCTATGGGCAATATTAGACTCATTTTATAGAGAAGGAACCGAGGCTGAGGGAGCTCAGAAAATTTAGCTAGATAACCCAGTCAATAAGTCATTTAATCAAAAGTCAAACTGAGCACTGTCAGCTCCAAAGAAGGTGCATATTTCTTTTCTACCATACTGTTTATTATAGAGGTACTACAAGATTTTTCCATCCATAAAAGAATCTGAAAATTATTCTGGGAAACAGAAACTGATAAGATAAATAAACCCCAGTTTATTTAAAATACTTCAATAGAGTTATAGTTCATTTATCCATTTCCTTACAGTTTATATTATGCTTACCTCCAAAAATGATTAGCAGCATAATCCCCTCATATATCTACATCTCCTGATGTTTTTTAAAAGAAATAAAAAAAAGATTGCGTTGGCATTGTAACATTCTGGGACAATTACAGAAGTTATGTTTAAATTAACCGTCTGTGTAGTTCTGTTTAACCATTTTTCCAAGGTGGCCTCCAATGGTCTCTGTCTCCTGCCCTTATGTAGCATTACCCTTCAAGGAGTAAGGCTGACCTGTATGCCCAATAGGATATTACTGAAGTGATGGTGTGTGACTTCCACTCTAGGTCATATAAAAGGCTTTGTGGCTTCCTCTTTGTTCTCTTTCTTGGATCACTTGCTTTGTGGAGAAGTCAATAGCTATATACTGAGGACTCTCAAGTGGCCCTGTTGAGAAGTCCATGTGTCAAAGAATTGAGGCCTCCTGCTGGTAGCTGGCATCTGCCTGCCAGCCACGTGAGTGAGCCATCCTGCAAATGAATCCTCCAGCCACATCTGAGCCTTCAAATGACCACACCTCCCGCTGATAATTTGACTGCCACCCCTTGAGAGAGACCCTCCACCAGGACTACCAAGCTAAGTTGCTTCCGAATTCCTGACCCACAGACTGTGAGGAAATAGATATTCATTGTTTTAGCCACTAAGCATTGGGGTAATTTGTAATGCTTCGATAGGTAATTAGTGTTAACTTCCTTCTTTCTAGCCTCCCTACCTTCCTTCCTTTCTTTTTTCCTCCTTTCTCCTCCTTTCTTTCCATCCTTCTTTTTTCCTCCTGACTTTCCCTCATCAATCTTCTTTGGGTCCTCCTAACCCTCCGCTCCCTTTTCCTTCCTCCTCCTAACATCTCTTCCTCCCTACCACAAAATCGTAGTGGGACTTGCTTCATGTTGGGTACCCCAGAGCTATGTAAATTTGAAAACACAGTCCTGCCCTGCCGTCAAGGGAAGATTTAGTTCTTATTAGGTTATGGACATAAAAATCAAATATTACAACACTGTATAGGATGCCCAACACATCATAGGTACCCAGTCAATGTTGCTCTTCCTCCAGGCCATAATCAGACATTTAACACTTTAGATCTCAAGTTGTCCTCTGACTTCTACCCTCAGAAGAACCACACACGAGGAGAGGTAGGATAATACAGCATCGAGTCATGTTTCTCCCTCAGTATATTCTGCAAGGAGCATTCTCTCCCTTATACTGGTCACCACTTGAATTAGACAAAAGAGCTTTTTGTATCTTTGACTCTGGGGAGAAAATCACTAGGGGACGGGAGGGAAACAAATGACTTTTCTGAGAAGCCTTGGAACCACAGCCGTGGTATAAGGGCTTCCCTTCCTGAGCACGGTGATCCTGGATCTTACTACATTTTAATGTATCCAGAATGTTCATGCTGAAAACATTTCCTTTGGACAGTAATGCCCCTGAGAGGAGTGACTTCCAGGTCAGTACATCCTTATTTATTAGAATCCACTGAAGTTGCATTTGAAGTCCATTGTGACTGTCTAGCCTTTTGAACTTTTCAGACGAGGGAGTGTTGAGCAAATATTGGCATTTTTTAGGTTTTCTATATGAGACACCTATTTGTGCAGAAGAGTTTGTATGTTGTCTCATCTCTTCTTCAGATACTATTCTCAATTCTTATTTTAAAATATTTTTACCCCAGAGTTTTCCATATCTGCCTTCTCCATCTTTATGTCTGCTTAAGATTTTATTTTTCTGGCTGTCAGCCACTTGGTATCATTTGAAAGGAATCTAAGAACTCTGTACAGTTCCCAATCAGGTGCAGAGTTAATAGGCTGAAGTTTTCCTTAGATTGTGTTTATTTTTCTCGTATTCTTTGCGGGTGAAGACATATGGAAAAACTTAGCTGAGGTTTTACACACTGGGTTTTGGGGAGATCCCAGTGTGACATGTGTCACCTTGCTGGTGGCCAGGCTTGGGTCAGCTGCTTGGCTAACTAGGGGTGGGGGATGGGGATAGGGAGCAGGATTGCAGCCCTTCAGTATTGATGTACATAATTTGAACCAAGGACTCATAGACTGTTGGAGGGAGAAGCAATATTAAAGATAATTCTATCCAATCCTCTCATTGTAGGCATAGGAAAATTGAGACCAAGGAAACTGGACAGTCTTATCCAAAGTTTTACCTAGAAAGTAGCAGAGAGTAGATAGAATTCTTGGTTATTTTGACTCCTATTTTGGTTTGATAGAAAGAAAATAGATTTTGCAGCTAGATAGGCATGACTTTGAACCCCAGGTCTGTTCCCTTCTGGTGATATGACCCTGTTGATGTGGTCTTGTTGACAAGGCTGTTGCATAGATTCTAGATAACTTATACAGAACACCTCATGCATTATAGACCCTCATTAACAGTTAGCTTGACCATTGACTAGGAAGACAATATCTGGAGAACAACTATGCGAGCTACACACTGTAAAACCAGTATGAGTAATGATAATCCATTTTGTTAATTGATTAACAGAGCTGTGTCCAAAAGCCTTATAAATGCTTTCTGGGAGAACCTCTGTGTGTATGTTGATTTTAATCTCCAAGTTGAAAGGGGCTTGTTGCTTGCTTACCCTGCATTTCTATTTAAAAGAAAAAATCAGGTTGAACCATGTAAGTTCTTTGCACTATCTTCAGAAATATACTGAAATCTGAATAGAGGCAAAACTCTTTTTTTCTTCAAAAAGAAAGTCAATCTACATCAAACTTTTTGGTATGAGGGTGACTTCTTGGGGTATCTGGACACCTCATAGTCCTCCCTGCAAACAACTTACAATTGTACCACCTAGGAAAATGGTAAGAAGCTCAATTCCACTTACTGTTTATCCTCCTGTACAAATCATAACAATTTGTGTAAGACCTAGCAATTTATGAAGCTCTTTAATGTTTATAGGCTCATTTTTTATTCTCAAAATAATCTTGTGAAGTAGACCAGGGAAAGACAATTATCTTCTCCATTTAACAAATAAGAAAATTCTCCAGTAAACATCTGCATCCTTAGACACTCCCTTGACCCTCAGTGAACACTCTTCATTCAGTATTGTTTCTTAGACTGTCATGAGTATGAACCCCCAAATTTGGTTATGCCTCCATGGCCTAAATCCTACCTCCCTCTTGGCCTCATCTCCCACATCTTTCCACCTCACATTTCACAACTCTGAGTACAGACTCCTCAGAGTTTACCTGAGTCACTCAGCCGCTGGCCTTCGTGTGGAGTAAATGAATTCATGTATGTTGAAACGCTTAAGAGAGCGGCTAACATGCAGTTAGATTACAAGTGTTACCTTTTATTCCTTTGTTCATGTTCTCTCTACCTAGAAACCCTCTTCAACTGTCTTTGCTTACCTAACTCTTACAGAGCATCACCATCTCTTCTGTACCACCCTTTGTTGCGAAACATTACATTATTCCGTACGAACTGGGTTATTCGGCCCTATGTGTTTCCACACCGCCCCTTCGTTATTGCAATCGTAGCACACGTTACACTGTTTTGTCAATCTGTGGTCATTGCCATCTCCCTTTCTGGATTCTGTAAAGGCCTGTCTTGGTCTGTGCCTTGCTCATGTTCATATGCTTGTGTCTCATTCAAGTCTGTACCCTTGTGACTGGTCCAGTGTCTCTTAAGAAACGCTGAATAGAAACTCTTTGGCTTGAATCAACTACCATTTTTTAGGTCACCAACTGAATTGGAAAGTCAATGAAAAAATAAATCATGTCTTGTTCTCTTTAAACTCTCCCCAGCTCCTCTCGCACAGAACCATGACTTATTGGGCACCTGAACTTTCCTGGTTTTCAGGCCCTAAATTAGCTTTCTATCACGGCAACCCTCAAGATTCAGACAGCCTCATGTCCCACCCGGGCCTCTGTGTTCCTCTTCTCAGGCAAGTAGGGGTCATGAGCCAGGCATCTTGGTATCTTCTAGTAAGAGGAACGAAATTTCTCCAGTTTCCTTCCCACCAAGAGGCAGAAAGTTCACAAGGTCCATGTTCTCTCTTCTTTGCTTCCTCCACTGGAAGAAAGGGTATGCCCGAGGCTCCCGCTGCCATAGCACCGCCCCTCACTCTTGTCACTGTTTAAGTTACTTTACTTCCTCTGAAAAAGATTAATCAGCTGTGAAGCCAGTCTGTACCTAGGCTCCCTGATTTGGGTTCAGTCATGGTATTTTGGGACTAACTGGAGACAATGCAATTGATTTAGAACATATGTGGATTTCACAGGAAATCCTCTGTAGAAGTCATCAATAATAATAATTAAAAAACTCTCTGCTTGCGGCTGACATAAATATAATTATGGGGGGGGAGCCCGGCTTTAAACACAAATGTGCTTTCTGTTGGGGATTCCAGAGCAATCTGTGAGCGATCCATCTATTTCTTGTATGAGATGTCAAAGATAATGAAATACTTCAAACAGATTTAGGAAGGAACTTGGACTTCAGGAAATGTGAAGAGTAAATGCATGTTTACATATTTTCTCTTCCCAAAACTGATCAAAAGGAACCCCAAGTGAGAAAAAGATAAAAAGGAAAGAGAAAGAAAACATTAATCCTGAGCTTAAGGAGTGAGCTCCTCTAGATGACCAACTCTGAAGAATATTTTCCAGATATGGTATCATTTGAACCCAACAGAAAAAGAACATCACCTGCTAAAATTAGCAAAAACAGCAAAGCTAACTACTATCTCACCATTATTTAGCTTTGTTCTAGAAAGTACTAGTAAATGACACTTGTCAAGAAGAAGAAATAATTTTAAAGATTGGAAAAAAGATAAAATTGTCATTATTTGTATGTGAAGCAATGGCACACTTAAAAAATAAAAATCCATTTTAAAAAATGGATACAGAATTTAGGAAGGGGATTGAAATATTAAAAGAAAATTAACCAAAAGTTTTCCTTTAAAAAAGACTTAGTGATATAGAGCTTTCTGTTCTCTGATTTTTTTTTTTTAGGTTTTGGAACAGGCTGGAAAAATGAAAAAGGAGAGCAAAGTGCAGCACAGGGGAATGGAGAGAATCTAAACCTAGCAAATGTTTGGGTGTGTGACAGTTATAACGCTGTAACAAATGTCCATGTTTTGTTCTGGTCCGTGAATAGAGAGACAGTTGTTCGATCACATGACATAGGGAGTCTACAACTAGATTACTTGTGTATGGAAACATAATACGTGATAAAGAAAGTATTTTAAATCAATAAAGAAAATAAAAGAAAGCTTAATACAGAGTGTTTGGATAACTAATGAGCCATTTTTGGGGATAAAAAACAATTAAGCTGTATCTCTTAGCTTACAGCTACATTAAAGTCATTTTTTGTTCATTAAGTGTTTAAATTTAAATATGACAATCACAAGAGTGACATTAGAAAATAGGGCAAAGCCTTTGTAAGAAAATGTAACCTAAAGTCTTTGAGGACAAAAATATAAATTTCACTAAATAATAATTTTAAAGATATAACCCAAGTCTAGAGATGAACAACCAGTTAGAGACAGCTATTTGCGGTACATGAAGAGGAAGGGATTAATTTTTGATATATAAGCATTAAGATGTTTTAAAATCTTTTTGTATACAGTTGCTCACATATCACTGATAAAATGATTAAAAACTCAAGAGCAAAACAGGAGAATGACATAGATGAGCAGTTCACATATAAAGGAAATGCAAATAACTGATGAAAGCCATGAACATTAAAAGATATTGAGGCTCACCTAACGACTGTTAGCTACCATTTTTTGCAATCAGAGTGGCAAATCACATTATTTAACAGTGCACCATATTGGTTAGAATTGTCAAATATTCTGTTTGTAAAACTGTGAATTGATACAGGTTCTCAGGAAAGTAGTTTTTCATTACCTAATATATTGAATATATTTTGATGAAGCAAGGTGATCTATAAAAATCGATTCTACAAATTAAATTTATATGAGTTTGAAGTCATGTGTAAAAGGAATGCACATTGTCATTTTATTGGTGTATTAGTTACAGGGATCCTATCTTAATTAGATAAACTACTAAATCAACCCCTAAATCAAAACAGCTATTGCAATAAAAGTTTATTTCTCACTCATGAAAAGTCAAGCTAGATGTCCGCAATTGTCAGGGGTCACTCTTCCAAATAATACAGGGATGTGGTCTTATTCTGTGGTATGTCCAGCATTATTAATACTGGACTTCTAAGATTTCCAAAGCAGAGAAAAAAAGTGTAGCTGTGCATATGATTCACCAAGTGTAGGAAGAAGCACATGTAAATTTTGCCTATATTCAATTGGCCAGATATCAGTCACATAGGTGTACCCATTCATAAGGAAATCTAGAAATTATAGTTTCATTTCTAGAAATTAAGAGGAGAAAAATAAACAGATTTGATAAACAACTTTCCATTTTGTTCCATAGCTAATAATAGGAGACTAGTTAAATAGATTGCATCACACCACTAAAATGAAATATTGTGGTATATATACACCATGAAATACTACTCAGCTGTAAAAAATAAATGGAATAATGTCTTTTATAGAAACTTGGGTGGAATTGGAGGCCATTATACTAAGTGAAGTAAGGCAGGAATGGAAAACCAAATATCACATGTTCTCACTTGTAAATGGGGATGAAATTACAGGTATGCAGGAGCAAACAGAGTAGTACAATGGACACTGAAGATCCAGAATGGGGGAGGGTGGGAGGTGGGTGAGGAAAGAGAAACTACCTACCAGGTGCAACGTACACTATTTGGTTGATGAGTACACTAAAAACCCAGACATCATCACTATACAATTCATCCATGTAACCAAAAACTACTTGTACCCCTAAATCTATTGAAATAAAGAAAAACATTAAAAAAAGAATTATCTTGATGAATTAAAATTTTCCTATTAAAAGAACAAAAAAAGTGTAGGCTTTGAAGTGAAACAGACTGGGGTTCAGGTTCAAGCTTTGCTGCTCACTAGGTCTGTGACTTTGATCAAATCATTTAAACTCTCTAAGCCAGCGGTCACCAACCTTTTTGGCACCAGGGACCAGTTTCGTGGAAGACAATTTTTCCACAGACTGTTGGGGGGCATTAGATTCACCTAAGAAGCAGGCAGCCTAGATCCCTCACATGTGCAGTTTACAGTAGCGTTCACGCTCCTGTAAGAATCTAATGCCGCTGCTGATCTGACAGGAGGTGGAGCTCAGGTGGTGATGCGAGCCACGGGGATCAGCTATAAATACAGATGAAGCTTTGCTCGCTCACCTGTTGCTCACCATTTGCTGTGCGGCCAGGTTACCGACAGGCCACGGATGAGTACTGCTCTGTGGCCCAGGGGTTGGGGACCGCAGCTCTAAGCCTCATTTTGCTCATTTGTAAAATGGGGATAGTACAGATGGCAGTATATGATGTCTGGAATTTTCTTTCCAACAATACAGCTGAGGGAAGTGGGCAGGGGTATGAATGAATCAAAACTGGCCATGAGTTGATAATTGGTGAAACTGAATGATGGCTATACAACAGAGCATTATATCACTGTCTGTTTTGTGCATGTTTGAAATTTCAATAATATAAAGCTTAGACAAATTAATTTAAAAATATGAATGCTCCATTAGAAAATGGAAAATCAAAAGGCACTACTGGTAACACAGAAATAACAATAAATGGCCACATGTTTTTAAATGTCAGGTTTTACTAATTATTTTTAAATATAAGTTTTACAAATAAAGATGATAATCTCTTAAGTGATGACCAAATGGGATTAAATAAAATAATGCATATGTATCACAGTATCTTCCACACAATTTTCAATAAATGTTATTTTCCTTTCTTTTTAAAAATATAAATAAATAAAATAAAGTGAAATATGATGTATCTATGAAAAATAATGAGCTAGATTCACATGTCCCAATACAGAATAATCTGTAAGACATGTTTTAACAAAAACAAAGTAAAAGGTATATGAATAACAAAAAAAAAAGTTCTTCAAAGCTAATTACAAAAATAGATACATTGTTCTACTTGATTTCCTAATCTGATAGGTGACAGAGAGATGAAAACTATGTACTATTGAGAAAGAAATTAAACTTATTATGATTATGTTTCATGAGCCTCCATAACACATATATAAATCTAGGGAAAACTGCTAAATCTGTCCCAAGTAAGAGCAGAAAATTTGAACAGACTCATGATCAAGAAGTTAGATGATTAAAGATGTACACAGGAAAAAAGATGTACCAGAGTAACATAGTTTCATAGTTTAGTTCTAGCTAACGTTTAAAGAACACATACTACTAAAGTTATTTAAACAAAAATAAAAAGGTCAGAACAGTATGTGGAGTATAATTCTATAGGTTAAAAAAACCTTCTGAATGAATACACAAAATATTGAAAAAAATAATAATAAGATGCTAGAACCTGGTATAGTGGCCCACTCCTGTAATTCCAGCAACTTCGGATGCTAAGGTGAAAGAATTGCTCGAGGGCAGGAGTTTGAGACCAGCCTAAGCAACATAGTGAGACTCTGTCTCTAAAAAATGTGAAAAATAAGCCAAGCATGGTAGCATATCACTGTAGTCCCAGCTAGTTGAGAGGCTGAGTGAGGCAGGGGGATCACTTGATCACAGGAATTTGAGGCTGCAGTGAACTTCATGCTACTGCACTCCAGCCTCGGTGACAGGGTGAGATCCACCTCAAAATAACTTGAAAAAACAAAAAAGGGATGCTTATGGAGTTGGGGATGGTGGATCTGGATAGGAAAAAAAAATAAAACAACTTTTTTTTCTTTGCATACCATCTTAGACTCCCAGAATTATTTCTTATCCCTATTTTTGAAACAATCTGCATGTAATATTTTTTAATAAAAAAGAAAAGAATGTGAATAGTGATGCTGCTCCTTCCTATTTTAAGCCCAGGGTCATGTGCTTAAAATCTAGATGTGGAGATCAAGATGTGGACGACATGGAAAGCTCTCATAAGAATTCTACATACCTCTTTTGTTACACAGTCTTCATTTGTTGCTGGTCATATTGCCACCTAGCTAAAAAGACTACGATTTCTAGCCTCCCTTGAAGTAATTTATGGTCATGCAACTAAGATCTATCCATTGAAACACAAGTGCAATGTTTCGTGCTACTCTGAGGGATTCTTCTTCCCCTTTCTCTGTGTTGCTGCTGGAAAGGTGGACATGGTGGCTGGAGTTGAAGCAGCCATCGCAAATCATGAGGTTGTGCCACGTCCTGAGGATGGAAGACAGAAGCGTGCACCCTGACATGCATTGATATAGAAAACTGAAATGCCTAATTTTGGATTTTTCTATGGGGGGAAAAAATCCTTTTGATTTAAGCTACTCTTAAATTATTTTTTATGTTTTATGATGCTACAGCTTATTCCTTTTGATATGGCTTTACAGAGGGTCCGTTTTCCTGGATCACCAATGGGTGGTAATTCTAAACCAGAGATCACATGGCCATACGATATTTTTCTCTAGATTTTAAACCAAGATCAAGGCATGAAAAGTGAGACTACACCAGGAGAGAATTTTAAAACTTAGAAGTTAATTTTATATCTTCAGATCTATTTTATTAAACAGTGAATGTGTGTTCTGTGAGGACCTCACACCAGGTGACTGGCTTTCCCTCAACGTGAGAGGTGAGGGATTCCGAAAACCTGAAAGGAGCTACCCTTTTCCCCAAAGATAGGAGATTCCATTGATAAAAGGGTTTCGATAATTTTTTTTTTTAAATAGTATGTGCTTCTCAGTTCCTTTCCACATCAGGTATCTGACTGAAGCCAGTATGAAAAGCATCAATAACCAGATTTCTACCCTAATTCTAATGGAAGTTTTAGGTAGAAAGTAGGTAGAGAGGGTATGAGCAGTATGAGTGCTGGGATTACGGTTGTGTAACAGTTAAAAATCCGTCTGCATTTCTGCCTTGTACTGATAATATTAGTATTCACAATAGTAGATTTTTTAACCTTTTCTAAATTCCAGAAACTATACTGAGCACTAGAACTACCTGATTTAGTCCACATAATCCTAAAAGTTATGTCTGTTGATTATTACATTTATTTAGACGAGGGATCCTGTGGTACAGCGATGGGTTGGAGACCTAGTCCAAAATCACGCAGCAGATACACAGCAAGGGCAGACTTCCAGATGCACCCAACCTCAACTTTTCACCTTTATGTTATATTGACACTCACACGGTCTGCTATGTTATGTGCAGAGAAATTTAATAACTATGTCAAAGTAGGCAAAGCTCATGGACACAGATACAAAATCTCCAAAGAAAGTAATATCAAATTGAGTCTTCTATTAATATAAAAAGGATTATTACAATAATTCAAATTCAAATAATGCAAGAGCAGGCTAACATCTCACAATCAAAGCAATCTATCACATTAATAGAATAAAGAAACAAAAATAAAAGAACATCTTAATAGACACAAAAAAGGGAAACATAAAATTCACACCAATTCATGGTTAAAAAACAAATTCTCAGTAATCTGCTATTACTTTCCTACTGTTGTAATAATAAATTGCTATGAACCTTGCGGCTTAAAACAATACAAATTTATTACCTTATAATTCTTGAGGTCAGAACATGGGTCTCACTGAGCTAAAATAAAGATATCGGGAGGGCTGCTTTTCTCAGGAGGTGCTAAGGAAGAATTGATTTTCCTGCCTTCTCCAGTTTTCAGATTCTGCCCACATTCCTTGGCTTGTGGCTCCCTTCCACCTCCAAAGGCAGGAATAGACCAATCTTTCTCACATTGCATCACTCTGACTCTCTTGTCTCCCTTTTTCATGTGTAAGAAGGCTCATGCTTGTATTGGAGCCACCCAGGTAATACAGGATAATCTCCCCATCTCAAGATCAGATTATTAGCAACCTTAATTCCATGTGCAACAATAATCCCCCATCTCCACGCACTGCCATGCGACATAACATACTCACAGGTCCTGGGATTTAAAATGTGGATATGTTTTGAATGGGGTCCATTATTTTGTCTATCATAACTAGGAGATAAAGGAACTATTTTAATGTATTATATATTGCTTAGCATTGGAATTAGATCTAGCCTATGAAACACTAGGATACTATTGTTCCTTTAAGCAGACATTTAGAAATTCTTTAATGCAAAATAATAATTTAATAATTAGCTTTGATACCAAAGAAAGACATAAAAAATTATCCTTTTTTTACCCTCGTTGGCATGACAACTTCCTGATAGATTAGTGTTAGGGGCAACAGAGAAAATGAACACTGGGAGACGCAGCGTGGGCGAAAAAGTGCTCATTCCAAAATGCTTCAGTGTTTAATGCCAGATGGCACAGATCTTTCCAAAGTCAAGTCTATAGTCCAAGCACTAGAAAAGCACATCACATGCAATCTCAAGCTTAGGCTCAGCACAGCCAGAACAACCAAAAGCCATTCCAGAACCTGAATTGTGGAAAGTACTTCATAAATATTTGTTGAATAAATGAGTGAACAAATGAAGGGAAAAATGAAGGAAAGGATAGATGAAAGCTTATGGTTAAAGCAACAAACCTTCCCTATTTTCTACAAATACTAGTATTACAGCCAGTGACTGGGTTTGTGAGGAATTGGCCTGCCACAAACCAATATCGTATACACGAAGGATTTGTTCCTGCCATATAAAGCCAAAAGGTAGTTATTGGAAGATGTTTAATATTTACATGGCCCATAATTCATCATGGCTGGAAACATTTGTTGTAGGTAGACACTGCTTCATGGATATTTTTCCGAAATACTGGCAAAACTCCTGCAACTCTGAGGAGATGTTCCAGAAAAGTTGGGCTCCTGTCAAATTAAATCATATATTAAATGCTGAACTAAATATACTGGCATACACAAAACACACACATAACTTTGCAGGCAAAATACACTGGCTTCTACATTGACATGAGAATAACCCAGTGTGAAAGGAATAGCCATACACTCTAAACGAGAAAGGCAGGGTCGGAAATATGCTCTGTGTACTAATTTGTATATGAAATAATTCAAATATTTATAACATGTTTATTGTGCTGAATATGATTTGGGTAGATTTTACATTCTTTTTGCTTGCTTTTATTTTAGCTTAAAATAACATATATTTGTCATGCTGTAAGAAAAACCTTATTACAGTTAAAAATAATTACCTTTCTCTAAGCAATGCTTTCTATTCATAAGTTTTCACCCAAAAAGCTTAGCAAATCACCAGATTGGTTTATATAATGCCATGTGCTTTCTATGCTTTACTTGGCCACTGCATTCTTTTTCCTTCTTCCAGAGTCATCACATATTTCTCTCCTGTGAGCTTCTAATGTTGAAATAGAGTGTCTGTATACCTACTACACAAGGACTTTGATAGCAGAATTTTACTGATTTTTCTCTGCTCAGCACTTAAAACCATATCTTCATCATAATAGGACTTGATATTTGTCTATTTAAAGTATTAAAAAAAAAATCCCCTGCTTCATCTTGCCCTTAGACGCCAAGTGGACACCTGTTTGATTGTTGGCTTTATTTCTTAAGAGGTAGCGTAGCCTCTCGGGTCAGACTCCTAGGTTTAAATTCCTGCTCTCCTGGCAGGATCACCTTGGACAAGTTACCTTTATCTATAAGGGTCTGGGCAGGAAAGAGAGGACACTTGCAAATTGGATAACTCGAGCAGAGTTTAATATAGAAATGGTTTACAAAGCATGAACTGGGAGTCAGAAAGCCACAGAGAGTGTTTCTTTGCCACCCCAAAACTTGAAGGAGCAAGAGGCAGCATTTACCTGAAGGATATATTCCAGAAAAGTTGGGCTTCTGTCAAATTAAATCATACATTAAATGCTGAACTAAACATACAGGCACAAGCAAGAACATACATGTAATTTTGCAGGAAAAGTACAGTGGCTTCGACAGTGACATGAAAATAACCTACTGTGAAAGGAATAACCCCTTACTCAAAAAGCGAAAGGCAGAGAACTGTCCAGGGAGAAGGGTGCTCTGACCCTGGGTTGTAAGATGCTGCCAGTTTTCCATGCTCCTATGGGAGGAACGCCATGGAAATTGTCCTTCCTCAGCTCTCCAACTGGGATTTCCTATTGCTTTGGACTCGGCTGGAAGCCCAAGGACAAGGAGACTTCTGGAAGAGTTTGGCCTCAAGGGGTGGAGGGGATGGTGTGCAGCACAGGATGGGGAGCGAATACTACGGCAGGGGTTGAATGGAAGAAGTCCAGGGTATGACCTCACCTCTTTTTGCCTTGGTTGCTCATCTATAATGGGAGTGGAGGGAACAATAACAGCACTTTTCTTGTAGAATTGTTACGAGGATTGAATCAGTTAACAATTCTCAAGTGCTTAGAACAGCATCTGGCACATAGCAAATCCTGAATAAAAATTAAATATTAATACAGTTTTTCTTTGCCTACCATGGCCTCTCATACTACCTGTGTTCTGACATCTATTTTCCAACCTATTGTTTGCCTTCAACGTTGATTTATGAGTTCATCTGAACCTTTGACGCCTGAATAGTATCTTTAGACCTCGTTTTCTCACCGCTGTATCCCATTCCTTGCCCCTTTCTGCAGGCCCCGATTGCAGCCCATTGTTCTGGCACAGATATTGACATTCTCCACTTTTCCAAATCCAACAATCTATTTGCTGTCTAGGGCTCTGCTTCATAAGTTGGTTAGAAATGATTTAGTTAAAACTTTTCAATACGTAAGCAAACTTGTTACCCAGATGTTAATTTAAATACCCTTCATCATCCTGTGTTTCATGCAGCCAGATAATTATAAAGATCCTTTATATTCTTACAACACGACATGTGCTTTAAAGCGTATTCACAAAGTGATTTTATTTAATCTTCATGAGTGTCTTTAGTGGTTAGCAGATGGGGCATAATTACCCCACCTTACATGTAAGCAGATTCAGGATCACAATGTCATAGCTTGCTGCTTAATGGCACGTAGATAGTCAATATCTGATTGTGAACCGGAATTAGGTGTCTTGATCCTACTGCACCTTGTTAGATTCCTAACTTAGAGCTAAAGCGGATCTCAGTGATCTTATTTTAATAATCATTGAACTGTATATTTCTTCATACTATGTCTCTGGTGCTAAGTAAACAGTGTACATGTATTTTCTCAACATTGAGACAGAAATAAACACTATAAGTAACTTGTAAAAGTTCTGGGAGTTAACTTTTAGCAGAATCAGTACTCCAATATAGATTGTAATGCCTAGGTGAGGCTCTTCCTAATTTTGTTTATATAATCAGGTTCATTGTTATTCCCAGAGACCATGGAAGATTTCAGGTTCCACAGGTCCCTTTTTTGGTTTATTTTCTCTGCCACACAGTGAAATCTGGGCTACATGTTTATAAAATGTCTTATATGTAAGTAGGAGTTCGTTGATTTCAGAATGTCAGGAGTCCAGGAACAGACACATGCATACATGGCCAAATTATTTTTTACAGAGGTGCAAAGGTGATCTGATAGAAAAAGAATAGTTTTTTTAAAACTGGAACATTTGCAAATCCATGACATAAAAACCTCTATCCATCCCATACAAAATTAACTCAAAGTGAATCATACATACAACTGTAAAATCCAAAACTATCAAATTTCTGGGAGAAAACTTAGAAGAAAAATTTTGTGATCTTAGATTAGGCAAATATTTCTTTAATAGGACATCAAAAGGCACAATATATAAAAGAGAAAAAATAAATATGACAATAAAAATTAAGAACTTTTGCTTTTCTACAGTTACCGTAAAGAATGAAAAGGGAAGCCTCAGACTAGGAGATAATTTTTAGCAAATCTCATATCTAAGAAAGAACTTGAATATATAAAGGACTCTCACATTCTAATAATAACAAATAAACCACTAAAAGATGGGGAGAGGGCTTGAATTGACAAATATGGAAACAGTTTGCAATATCATTAGTTATTAGGGAAATGCACATTAAAGTCACAATGAGATACTATTGCACACCTATTGGAAAGGCAAGACAAAGACAGAAAATATAACCCAACAATACCAAGAATATAAGAACACAGAGCCAGGAAACTCTCATATATTTCTGATATGACTGCCTAATGATACATCCACTTTGGAAAACAGTTTGGCAGTTTTTTATAAAGTTACTCACATACTATACAACACCTAGCAATCCCACTGCTGGGGAAATACCCAAGTGAAATGGAAACCTATGTACATGTCAAAACCTGTACATGGATGTTAGGAATGATTTTATTTCTGTTGACCATGGAAGGCTAGAAACAACCCAAACAGCCATCAGCTAATGAATGGATGAGAAAAGCGTGTTCTATCCTTATAATGGAATAGTATTCAGCAGTAAAAAATAAAGAACTGCTGATATACATACTGCCATAGGAGAATCTCAAAATGCATTATAATAAGTAAAAGAAGCCATATTCAAAAGTTAAAGTGCTGTATAATTCCATTTATAGAGCATTCTTGCAGAGGAAAAACTATAGGGACAGAAAAAACAGACCAGCAGTTGCCAGGGACTTGGGGTTGATCACAGTCAGCATGGGGAAGTGTTTTTGGCTGATGGAACTGTTCTATATTTTAATGGTGGTGGTGTTCACATGTGACTGTATGTATTTGCTAGAATTTGTGTGACTATAAAATAAACAGTGAATCTTTTTGCACATAAATTAAACCTTAATTTTTAAAACCAAAAAAATATTTTTAGGTGCTATACACAGCAAATCAGGATTTATAAGAAAAAAAATTTAAAAAAGAAAGAAAATAAATGAAATAAAATAAAAGAAAAAAAGAATTGAGATGACAAGCATCCATGAATAACCATGGATACTCAAGAATGTTTACTATGAAGATTTCCAGCGAGGAATAACCAACCTGCCTACCCTGTACTCCTAACTTTGAGGCAACCTTACAAGCCAGTGTGGGGCTTTGAAACCTGTGATTAGAACTTGGGGCTTTTACAGAGTACTTTTAAGGGATATTTCCAGGAGTGGGAGGGAAAGTGGTGCTAGTCCTCTAGCTTTCTCTCCTCATTGTATTAAATAAATACCCTTTTGCCTCTGCTACATTTATGCATTGAACTTCAAGGGAAAGTTTTATTAACAGAAAGCCATGGCTCAAAAATAGTTTGAGAACTACCAAATCTATCAAATTCTCTCCTATTTTTGGAAAGGTTTAGAGATGCATCTATGTTTCTTCACTAGTTAATAGCAAAGCTGTCTCTGGAACAGGGAAGGCAAACTCAACTCTCTGCAAGACAAGAAAATCTAAATAAAGCAAGTAGGCAGGGAGAATGCTGCAGAGTGTTCTCTGTCTGTCTTTCTTCTCGACGGCCTTGACCACCACCATTCAAGTGTGTGTGCCCAGAGATGCCCAGACTTTTCTTTTTTTTCCTTCCCCCTGCCCCAGAAAAGAAGCTCGGAATCTGGATTTTTATGTGAAATCTCTTGGTTTTTAAAAGTTGTTAAGCATTTCCATTTTTTAACACACTGTCTTGATAAAATAAAAGCCATCTGTGTGTGGGCTGGAACTGGCCACAGGCCCCTGGTTTGTAAGCGCTGGCCCAAAACTGGACTCTCAAGCCCATGCTTTTTTGTTTACATCCACCATGGCCATCTACCTCATTCGAGCTGTGAGCTCTGAAACCACAGAAGCGTTGAGCTGCTCTGTATCCCCAGACAATCTGGACAAATATCCCTAAGGCGAAACCACTGGTAGAGCATCTGGATTTAGGAAATTCCTCACTGTGTGCCTTTGCCCCAGACATGCCCAAATAGTCCACCTCCTCTACCCACCATCAGACAAATCCTCATGATTTATAAGGCAGCATACCCTGGGTTGAAATGGCAAAGTTCTTGCCTACAGAGAGTGTAAATTATGTTTTCTCTTTAAATGGCAGTGTAGACTAGCATAAAGGACACATTCCTGGGGGTGAGACAATCACACACTAGCTACATAACCTTGGGCAAAGTCCTGAAAAATCTCAAGACTCCATTTCACTCAACTGTAAACCAACAATGGCAGGGCCTAGAGAATAGAATTGCTGTAAGAATTAAATCATATAATGTGTTGAGCAGAGTGGCTGGCCACTTAGTTGTTTTTCTCGTCATCGACATCATTATTATTTTTATTATAAAATTTGATTAATACTTGGGCCACAATCTGGGTTCTGTCACTTGCTAGCCGAGGAACTGTGCGCAAGTTGTATAACCTCTCTGAGTCTGTTACCTCCTCTAAAAAAAAGGGAAATAAAATACCTAGCTCACAAAGCTCTTGTTCATTCTTGTCAGTAATATTGTATCAAGGGGGACTAGCACAGTTTGTGGCCTACAGTAGCTCCCAATAAATTTTTTATGAATATGTCATTGTTGTGGATATGTCTTTGTCAGCCCCACTCGGTCATGTCAATGACGTGCTTATGGTTTCTTTTCTTCAAGGAATCAAGCTGTGCGATCATTTTTAGGAAGTTAGGATGATGTCCAAGCACTCATTTCCCAAATAAGAGATGTGTTGGCACCGTGCCTGGACAGCCAACCTGCAGTGCATGTCAGTAGAAGATCATGTTAGAGCATCTGTCTCTTTAATTTTGAAATGGAGCCAGTGTGTTTTTTCTCTACCAAGATTCTGGGACTAGTAGGGAGGTCCCTGGAGACTCCTCAATCTCTTAAAGATACTAAACTGAATCCTTGCATAGATATTCAACTAAAACTTGAAGTTGGGATAAAGTCCATTTAAACTTTTAAAGCTCCTCTGTGGGACCGGACAAAGCTCTTAAACATTTTATGGACCCCTAGGCAGCTACTTAAAGCAACTGTGGCTCCTCGAGAGCCAGGCATAGCAGTGAGCTGTGAAAACACAACTTGACAGATCCCATCTATTCGTTTAGTACTTAATCTGCCGCAGGCTCTTGTCATCTCCTACATTATTTCTTTGCATTTTTCTTGGCTTTTCACGAAACTACACCTGGTCCCCCCAATTGGGGTGTGGGGCCCCAGAATCAAAACCGTGGCTCCAATGTCGCCACGATCATTAACACATGTAGAATGATAGAATTTTGCAAAGACATACATCCAACTTCTATCTTGACTTTTGCTACCATTCATTAATTAAATACATTGTTATTATTTTGTCTTCTGTTTACAGATAAGGAAACTCAAGTTCAGAAAAGTTAAGTGACTTTTCAGAAAACACTATCTGAGAAAGGGGCAGGACTAAGTTTTGACCCATACCTGTCTGATATCAAAGCCAATGCTTAAGCTACATGATAAGTCAACACCTCCCTAAGACCTCTTAAGACGTGTCTTAGCCCATTTTGTGTGGCTATAACAGAATACTACCGACTGAGTGATTTGTAATGAACAGCAATTTTTTTGGCTGATGGTTCTGGAGCTGAGAAGACAAAGAGCTTGGTGTCAGCACCTGGCAAGGGCCTTCATGCTTCATCATCCTGCCGCAGAAGTCAGAAGGGTGAGTGAGTGCAGGAGACAGAAAGAGATGGGGGCTAAACTTATCCTTTTGTCAGGAGCCCAATCCAGTGATAACTAACCCACTTCCACGACAATGGCATTAACCAACCCATTCACAGGGCCTGAGCCCTCACGACCTAATCACCTCTTAAAGGTCCCTCTTCTCCATACTATTGCATTGGGGATTAAGTTTCCAGCACAGAAACTTTAAGGGACACACTCAAACAATAGCAAAGTGTCAGGAAGAATTTTTGTTTTCTTTCTGGCGGCTTGGTTGTAGCAACAGTTTATTACAGTTACCCGATAACTGGGATGGAGCTTATTGTTTGGACTCAAATCTGCAGAATCCAGTGTTAAAGCAGTTTAATCTCTAGTACTCCAGGGGAAGTGGTCCACTGGTTTTCATAGCTTCCCTTTCACCAGACTTCTTTTCATAATTTCCATAATCCCTATAATTCTATCTGCAGACTCAGTGATAGAGGATGTGTCCCAGGTAAATACAATGGTACATCTGTCTTCAACATTATATTCTCATGTAAAGTCATAGAAAATAATTAGTAATAAGGACAGATGATTATAAAGGCAGAAAAAAACCCATATATCTAAAAAAAATAGGTGGGATAAGCAGAGGCCGGCTTTCCTTTGCCCACAGAGGAAGTCAGATGAGTACCTATATGAACCACTTGTGTATGTGTGTGTGTGTGTGTCTGTGTGTGTTATGTATGTTTGCATTTTGGTATAGTTGGAGGAATTCCTTCCATCTGACTCTCACTGTCTGTCTCTCATAATGTTTCAGCAGTCTTAATTATAGCAGGACAGGAAGCCTCAGGTTTATCCATTAAATCATTAGTTCTCTAAATATATTGTGAATAGTTACTATGAGGAAGGTATTTGCCAGGAGCCAGGAATCAAAAAATACAGAGATAATTGAGTTAGGATCTCTGTCCTCAAAAATTTGGTTTCTGATCATAATTAGCTTGATTCTGGTAATCATTCCACAATGAATAAGTATATCAAATCATGTTGCACACCTTAAATATTAATATGTACAATTTTTATTTGTCAATTACATTTCAATAGGGTTGGAAAACAATTTCTTGTCCATTGGAGTTGCTACCAGTTTGTGCAGGATTGTTATGGGCAGGGTAATAGAATATTACAGGTGGAGAGACTGAAGCACAGAGAAAAGAAGAGCTCTGCATGGTCACATAGTTAACAAAGCTGGGCCCAGAATATGAACTCAAGTCACCCGCCCCAGTCCAATGGCATTTCCATCACACCATGCTGTCTCCTAAGATATACCGAACAAAGATCTGTTGGAAGAATGCATGGGCTTGGTGGCTGAGAGGTGTGGAGGCGGGAGCAAGACAAGAGACCAAGGAAGTGAGGTCATTGAAGCTTTTGAAACTGAGCTTTGTTGGCGCTGAAGCCCAATGCATGAGGAAACTACCGGACATCTGTCAAGAAAGTGGTGTGCTTTTAAAGGCAGGGGGTGAAACCCCTCTTCTGTACACTACACCTATGAATAGTATATTTTCAATATATTTCCTCAAATTTTTAGCTTTTGAGAAGTGATGATGTGCTTTTATTTAATATTCATTGCATTAATGAAATTGCAATTTTATACTCCCCAGTCCTGAAAAGAAATTTGAGGAACTGGATAATAAACCTTTTGAGAGCTACCAAAATGCAAACATAAAGAGAATGGGAGAAATTGACGGAGGTTAGGAGAGATAATCTTCCTAATTTCCTCTGTACTGGGCACTCATACATTTCCTGAATGACTCATTTGGCTCCTCAAAAAAAGAGATTTGGAAGGATGTCTGCATCCCAGAGCTGTGCCAGTTCCATGACCACCTCTTTTCATCTTGCAAGGAAAAAATGCCTTACACCTCATTGAGGGTGCAATGTTACTATTAAAGGAGGAACTGACAAGCCATTGAGTGAAAAACACTGAAGAGTTGGCTCAACTCCCACAGAGTTCAAGCAAGCATTCAAAAAGAGGTGGCTGAATAAATTACTCAACATCTGTATCCTCAGACTAGAAGCAGCTCAGTGATTGTGGGGGATAATTTTGCACCACTGTGTTTTATACTTGAATTAATTGATGTCTTAATCTATTCCCTGACATTAGACAATGGCATCACAGAACTCGAAAGAGCCTTAGAGATCAACTGTTCACAATCCTCATTTTATATAAGGGAAAACTGAGGCAGTATCTAGCAAAGGGACTATGTTACCCTTGGAAATTTAGCAAGTTAGTAGCATATTTAGAGCTAGAATGAAGATTTCCTCACTGGTGGGCCAGTGAACTGTATTTTTACTCAAATGCAGGGATTAAGATTTCCAATGTTCTTTTACATTTTCTCTGCCTTTCCATAGGATTTACCAAAGTACAACACATAGTAAACTCTAGTAAATAGTCCAAAACATAGAAGCATCAATATTAAAATACTTCTACATTGAAAGGAAATTCAGAGATCATCTAATCCAACTCTCTAAATTTCCACATGATTACCTAAAGGTGTGGAAAGTAGACATAACTTGTGCAGAGCCATATAGTCACTTAATGACAGAGCTCTGCCTTCTAGCTAGAATGCAGTATCCTGATCTTAAAGCAAGTGTTAGCTGATGGATAGTGGTTTCTTCTGTCACAACACAAATGCTTGTATATGACGTGTTTATTTTACTGTAGTTGCTCATTGGAGAAATTGAGAAGTTTCAAGTCAAGAGACTTTTATTTACCTCTTAAATGGTAATATGCCTTTATAAAAGTCTCTGAATATGTCAGAGAAAAGTTTCCACTAGTCAATCTGGTTCTTCAGCATCCAGAATCTAAAAGCATCCAGAAGTTGGACACATGGTATAGCAGAAATATCACTGAAGAAGCAATAAGATTATTATGAGGGATAATGTATTAAATGTGGTGTGCTTAGCTTGGGGTGTACAGGTGGAGATATACAAAAGAAAAAAATGTATGAGCTGAAAAACACATTCTGAAATACATTCTGAAAAATGCGTTCATCAACATTTGAATAATATTATGAATCTTCATCTGAGAACGTAAAGAATGAGATGAATCAATGACCTGATCCAAATTTTAGTCTTAAGAAAGGAAGCAAAAATCTTCCACTGAAAGAAAAAAAAAGGATTATAGTAGTAGACTTGCATAGGATGGGGAACATTTGAGAAAATTGTTTGGGCAAAATGGGAAGGGAATCTGAACAGAAATACACAAAGGAATTCCCATGTGGCACTGTGTGATTAGCTGATTTCATTAGAGTGTAAGATTGTGATAGGGCTGATCCTCATAGCTGGGCATCTTCTTTGGGATTGCATTATACTGGGGTGGACAAGAGAACAGTAGTGTAAGGACATTAGGGATTCACTGGACATGTGCCTAGGTTCCCATCACAGGAAATGATTAGAGAGACTGGTGTGGAGAAAAGGACAATTTTGGAGATTCAGAGATCCAATGCAGGCTTGGTGGCAACACTGAAGAAATAAATCTCACAGGAAAGGGAACTGTGGTCAGACACTGAAAGGCTGACATTTAAGATCTTAGATATGGGGAAACTTGTTTCAGAAATGAAGTGGTTCCAGTTGTCCATGGTAGAAGATATTCCTGAAACGGAGTGAGTGTAATGCCTGCTGGAGTCAGGAGGTGAAGGAAAACTAAAATAAGATAGTGTGATGCATTACCAACATAGATGCGGAAGTTTCTTGCAACAGTAGATGTGAGAATGGACAGAAAGACCGTGCTGCTTACAAAAGCTCTGTTGAATTACACAGAGTTGTCAAGAAAGCAGTAGGTGTTGGCCAGGAAGAAGGGTAGAAGTGTGTCCAAGAAGAATGGTAGGCAGGAAGCCTGTACAAATTACTGTTTTATTACTTCTCCATGGAAGGGGAACCTAGGGTGATATATTGCATGTTGATATAAATCTGGCCTTACTAGGGGGCCCTATAGTTCAGAAGAAGGTCAGAGGCATAATTATATCAAATACCAATACAATCTATTCTCATGGAAGGTCTTCTTATTAATTATTTTAAAGAAGTCACCGATTGCTTCTCAACAGCTCTTGGTAAAAGATGATCTAGGTTCAAGTGTAGGATAAATGATTGCAGTAGGCTAGAGCAGGGGTTAGGACTTGTGAATTCAAAAGTCCTTGCCTATCATATTAGACAGAGTCCCCCTGAGAAACAGAATGAAATATGATATACATATGTGTGTGTGTGTGTGTGTGTGTGTGTGTGCGCGCGCGCGCACGTGTATAAAAAATGAGAAATTTACTCATGTGATTATGGAGGCTGAGAATCTCTACTATCTTCTAACTGCAAGCTGGAGACCTAGGGAAGCCAGTGGTACAACTCAGTTGGAGTCTGAAGGCCAGCCTGAGAACAAGGGGAATGGATGATGTAAACCCCACTCTGAGAGCAGGAGAAAGTGAGATGAGATATTTCAGCTCACACAGTAAGATAGGAAATATTAATAAAAGGGATGAATTCCTCCTTCCTGGACCTTTTGTTCTATTCAGGCCCCTAATAGATTGGATGATGCCCAACCACATTGGGGAAGGCAATCTACTTTACTGAGTCCACCCATTCAAACGCTAATTTCACCCAGAAATGTCTTCACAGACACACTAGAAATAATGTTTAATCTGATCACCCCATGGCCCACTCAAGTAGGCACATAAATTATCCATCACACCTGGGATGTCAACTCCTGCTGTTTCGACCAGTGTAGGCTTTTTGCGTGCAATGCGCGAATTCCTCTCCTCCTCAACTCTTCTGCAGGCTCATTATTTAGACTACAGAAATGGCTTTCAATTGTTTTTTAAATCCTCTAAGGGCCAAATCCACATGAGCCAAATGAAAAAGTCTTCACCATTTGCAAATGAGTTGAGCAAATTTCAAAAAAAAAAAAAGTGCTACATGAAGGTGGGTAAATAGTGATTTGAGAATGGCCATGAAGAAATATAAACCTTCCATCTGCTCTAGGTCCCTGGTCTATGACTGGGAGATGGGGTGGTGGAGATGGGGAAGGAGAATCAGCACCCCTCCACAGAGCCATGGTGGGGCAAACGTTTTGGAAGTTTCTCTTGAGGATAGGAGGTGGGGGATTTATTTGTCTAGACCCAGTGTTTCTTCACACGATAGAACTTAGGAGAATGTCTGCAGAGAATAGGCTTTAGAGTAGGGAGAAAATGAAAAGGGCTTACCTGTGTGGTGAGATCTCTGAACATCAGGACCGAGAGGTACAGAAGACTGGCTCTGCTGAACTTTCTAAGTAAATGAAGGCTGGGTGGCCTAATGGCCAGAGTCAGGCCAAACTATGAAATCGAGGCTCTGGCCAGTTGTCTTCCATCTTTGCTCAGGGTGCAAATGCAGTGTTTGCTGAGGAGTTATATCGTTCTGCAGAAAAGTGACCTTGAGAGACCACGTGAAGCAGACAGAAGTGACCATGGCCCTGCCAGGAGGGTTGAGAGAGGGTGTTCAGTTGCTGTTGAGATGCAGTCCTTCTCCACAATTTTATCAGCTGGCCTGTGGTAGCTTGGAGACCTGAGTCTCCACGTGGTCGAACAACACATCTTCTGGATTACACAGATTAGAGAGAGTGATAATGTTTAGTGTTTGTCTCTCCTCTATATTCTAAGCTCCAAGTGAGTGGAGATGGCTTCTTTCTCATTCCTTATGTTTCAAATGTAGTAGATGTTCAAAAAATGCCTGAAGTTAGTTGAACAAATAAGAACACAAACAAGTGTAATGATAAATGACCTTTATATTGAAGTTTTTCTATGCATCGTCTTCTCTGTACTTACACTCATTAACTCAATTAATATTCAATATGATTCTGAATGAATAAATGTTAATTGTGAGCATTTTATATGAATTTACCTTAATAGAAGAAATTTTGCTTTGAAATAAAGAGCTGGTCAGTTGTGAGAAAAACCTTACACACACCTTTGTATGTGATACACATATATATTTATTATGATGTTTGGCATTTTTGTATATTTATAAACCTAGAAAGAGAGAAATGTACTTATCAATTATATTTGAGGTGGCTGATATACTTTTGTTACCTAAATATTAGAATATGTCTTGATTTGTTTTTACAATGTGAAAAATCATTTGTGTAATAAATTGTGACTATTGTGTCTATAATCCTATTTTATTCTTCTTATTAAACAAGTATGCCAAAGTAACCTTGAGGAGTTTTGAGGAGTCTTTCCTGCTGCGGTAACTCTAGCACTGAGTGGCAGAGCCAAGATCCATATCTAGGCTGAGGGAGCAGCTGCGCTTTGTCATGTCTATGCAAGGGCACAGCTTGGCCATTATCAATGCACAACTGTGTGATGACCACACCTGCTCTTATTTATTTTGGATATATTTTTGCCCTATTTGATGAAACAATTGACTTATTAACCCTTGATTTTCTGTAACAACCATGAAGAGGGTATTATTTCTTAAAAAAACACTACATTTTATTTATTATGAACTGTGTTTATTGTTCAACCCCCTCCAACCAGATACTGACTTAATGGTGTTAGACTGGGGAAGAGTGTTGAAAAGGAGGCAAATAAAATTATTTTAAGGTACATTTATTATCTGGAACTTTGTAGTCTTTCCTTTTTTTGCAGATTTGCTTTCCCCTCCAGAAGTCTCCATCCTTGAGACGTGCTTGAAATGAAAGCCAGTTCTTGCTAGTCTTGCAAAATTGCAGCACAAGCAGGCAGAGCCCCTGGGAGAGGCCATCTCATCCATCAGGCCCACTAGCTTTTGAAGGGAGAGGCCTGTGAATAGTCAAGATGATGAATCCCAACGGCTGGCAGCGTCCAGGTTTCATACCCTGGAGGATGCCAGTGCATATTGTGGTAACTCTTGGCCGCAGCAGTGCAGGCATCCTTTCAGAGATCAGCTCTGCCTGATACTGAAGTAGCACACACGTAACTCGGGTACAGATTGTGCTCTGCTTCCACAGGCAGATCACAGCATTCAAATGGCAGACAGAACAAAAGTGGGGAAGAGGGAGCCCATGTGAGAAGTTAGGTATTTTAATAAGCAAATTGCTGCTTCAGCCACAGGGAAACTCAGCATTAGAAAGACGTTTGTTCTAGCCTCTGTCATCCCCTCTGCTTGTGACCCAGGTCAACCCACCGATTCAACTGGACAAATTTATAAAACACCTGCTACATGGCAGGGACTGGGCTTATGGCTGGGGCTAATCCATGAGCAAGACAAGCATGGTCTCTGTTACCAGAGTTGGAATATACAAAGAAAAATGTACAATCAAGTATAATGAGTGTCATGAGACCCCTGAACAGGGCAACCAAAGAAATTTACAACTGAGTGCATACAACCTGCCTGCCTCTAGCTGTGTAGTTGTCCATCTGATTGCTGGATTTCACTCCTGTCCTGCGTTCATTTCCCAGGGCTGATGTAATAATGGACCCCAAACAGGGTGACTTAAAAACACAAAAATGTATTATCTCACATTTCTGGAGGCCAGAAGTCTGAAATCAAGATGTTGGCAGGGCCACGTTTCCTCTGAAGGTTTTAGGGAAGAATCCTTCCTTGCCTATGCCAGCTTCTGGCGGATCCATGTGTGCATCAGCTTGAAGCAAGAGCTCTAACCTGTGCCCACATCTCCGAATAGCCTCCTGCTCTGTGTTTGTACCTTTGTGTGTGTCCTCTCCTCTTAAAAGGACAACAGTCATTGGATTTAAGGCCCACCCTAACCCAGTATGACCTCATTTAACTTAATTACATCTACAAAGATCCTATCTCCAAATAAGGTCACACTCTGATGTTCCAAGTGTAAGATTTGAACATATATTTTGTGGGGGACACAATTCAAGCAGTTAAACAGCCTAAAACTTTTATGTGGTTTTTGACCTTTTACGATGGTCATTTTCAAGCTCTGGCTAGCCCTTTGGGCAATTTACCTGGCTTGATGCTCAACTTTTGAAATATTTGGAACTTGACTCTCAATGACCTCTGTCGCTTTGTGCTTTGGGATGCTTTGCCTGAAAGACCTCTTTCAGTCTCCAAAGGCGATTAGTATGTCATGTGAGGCTACTGCCCTGGGCAGGTCCTCCATATCCCCTGGGTGGAGACCAGACACCAGCAAGGCTTGGTGAAGTAAGCAAATGAGGGAAACCAGCAAGTTCATGTGGGCTTAACAAACAATACATATGGAGAAGCAGTCCCCTGAGGAAGGGGCCTCGTGGAAGGATTCTGTCTCTAGTCTCCTTGAAGTTTTCCCAATTTTACCTAAAGGCCCAAAACCCATAATGTCTTGTAAACTCCTGATCATTTCAAAACTCCCCAAATTATTTGGGAGTTGACTGACTCTTTTTATTTGGTGGAGATGGCAATCCACTCGCTGTAACAACAAAATCTCCAAATGTTACTGTGGTAATGCAAGAAAGAAAACAACATGTTTGCCTGATGTACCAGGCTGAAGCTAGTCAGAACATTGTATTTTTTTTTTTTGGATTAATTTCCACATGCTCTCTAATTTCCAAAGCTGAGGGATGTACAAAGTCTTCTCAAAGATTTTAGCAAATTTCCAAGGACCAACAATCCTCTTTTCAGATCCTACCTTTGAATTGGTCCCATATAAACCTAAAATCAGAACTAAGTCCTGTTACCACCTTAAAAAAGAAATTCAGTTTTACTCAGCATCAGACTAGACATTCATGGTAACGGGTTATAGTACTGGGCATATAGAATTTCTCTCTCTCGTTCTCTCTTTCTCTCTCTCTCCACTTCTTCTTTCTCTTTTTCTCTCTCAATCTCTTTCCCCTTGATCTCTTTGCCTCCTATAAAGCAGCTGGGTTCTCTACCTCTGAAGCCAGAGCATCAGTCCTACCTGTATCCTTTAGGAACTCACCTACTCCAAGGGGGCTTCTTTCTATGTATTTTCACTGTACTGGATGGTCTTCCCGTAAGAGGAATATTGTACCAGATGCTAAAAGAATAGACATTTTGTCCATCTCATTATGCTAGGATGGGAAGCCAGTATGATTTTAAGGGCTTAATTTGGAGACTTCAATTATTTTACTTTACTACCTATTACTATCTTCTCTCTGATAGGTTGTCACTTTGGGTTTAAAAGGAATGGGACTTTTAAAGGCCACTTTGGCATTTACTAGTATTTTGGCAATTTGGAAGTTAAATGTTTAGAAAACATGATTTCCTCAGTCCCCCTTTAAACAGCTCTGGAATATGAGTGAAAAGCAAAGAGGCATTTGACTTAAGTGATTTTTTTTCTTTTCTTTTAGCTGAGCCTGGAAAACTGGTAACCCATAGAGTAACATTTACAGAAACAGTCTCCATAGTTCTGTTGCATTCTAGGCTTTATTTCCATACCAGAACATATATCAGTGATCTTTATTTGGGTATATCAAGTCTCTTATAGGAAGGGGGTTCTGTTACCGGAAGAGGAGTCAATATGTATCTCCCCATGGTGAGGTGCAGGGCAGTTGTTCTCAGTCCGACTACACATTAGAATCGTGTGGGAGGGGGGAGGTTTTAAGACACTCTAAGCTCCTTGGCTCATCCACAGAGATTCTGGCTTCATTGGTCTGGGTGGGACCCAGAAGTAGGGATCATTTTAAAGCTCTCCAAGTGATTCTCATGAGCAGCCAGGAAACACTGGTATAGCACAAAATGTGTCTCTAACGTGTGTGTGATTCTGACTCAGTACGTAGGTGGGGGAGGCCTTGGTATTCTGCATTTCTGTTCAGCTCCCAGAGGCTGTTCATGCTGAGGTCCCGAGGACCACGCTTGGAGGAACAAGAGTGCAGTAAAATTGGCACTATCTTGACAGCTGGCCAAACCTACGTCTGAGAATTGATTTGCTGTTTGGGTCTGTTCATATGACTAAAATGCACTTAACTTTAATCCTGTCTCCTATAAAGTGAAAATAAAATGTGTTGCATTTCAGGGTTAATGCGTGGAAGCAAATGTGGTATATACAAGGCAGCCAGCAAGGGGCCGGGGCCTGGCTCTCCGTAGCTAAATAAAGCCTACTTCATTTCACTTTGCTCTTCTCCACCTTCCCAAGCAAAGGGGCAAGGACTGTTGCCTGGAGTGTGTTGCTATGGGAACATTATTCTTTGGAGAAAAGGGATTGGGGTGTCAGTAATCAAGGTAGCTTAGTGGCTATCAACCTAGGAGTTTGGAAAAATAAAACCAAAACACCGAGATCACGGTTTTAAGAAGAACTCTTTGAGTTTTTGAAACATAAAATCTACTCAAAGCCGGGTTCTTTGTCTTTGATTATACTCGTCCTGTCATCTAGAATGCCCTCCTTCCTCTCCATGATAAATCAGAACCTCTAAATCCCTGGCTCCAAATAAAAATCATCCTTCAAAGGTAGTGAGAGGTTGCTAGGCAGGTATTTTAAGGGGTGTGGAGTATATGGGTTATAACAGTGGGTCCAGCCAGGAGAATATGCTCCATCAATATGGAAAAGATGTTTAAGGCCAGAGTTTTAACACCAGGAAGAATCTGGACAGTTGCCAAAGTGTGGGGTGGGTCAGAAGAATGAAAATAGAAAAACAATGGAGAAGGGAATGCCATGCATTTGGTGATATTTACTGATGGCTGACTTTGTGTAGGGCACCATGCTCCATGGAGGAGACATATGGTCCACCAGATATGCACCTCTCCTGCCCGAGTGAAATTTCCATCCTACTACTAACTTTCATCCTACTGCAGAGACAGGGAGTAACCAATGATTAATTAAAATTAGGAAAAGTATCTGAAGGAAAACTTAGAGTGCAATGAGAATAAACAACAGGGGAATCTGACCACTTAGTAGAAGTCAGTAACATCTATCCTTGGAAATGACTGCCCAGTGCTCTCAAACTGAGACTATAAATGTTATGTGAGCTCTGTAAAGGTGGGCAGAGGGAGGGTGAAGTGGAAGATATATTATTTATATCCTGCCTGTTACACTTACTGAGAGACGCTGGACAAGTTATACGTTTCCCCTCTTATAAAAGGAAGATGTTAATGATTATGTGTGATTTCAAAGATTGCTGTGATGCTAAATGAGGCAATGCATTGTTAACAGCACAATGATTGGCCCAGAATAAAGCTCACAAGTGGTAGATATTGAGTCCTTTGGTTTTCGGTCCCATTTGCTGAGCACCTCCTAAGTCTGTGGCAGAAGCAGCCCCTGCTGCGTGAGTGTCCCTCTCCTTCCAGCCCCTTGAGGAGGAGCGTGAGGTTGGTTCTGGTTGAGAGGAGACTGACATGTGGCACTTGCGGGTGGATTTGCCACAGCTCTCCCCTCTGTGGTGACCCCGTGGCCACATGCTGAGATGTTAGAGAATTCACCTGGGTCCCTGTAGTTACTGTGTGAGGCACAGCTTCACCCCCTCCCCAAACCTCATTCACATATAGCTTGAACAATGAGTAAATCTTGTTTAAATAAGTCATTCTAAAGGGGTAGATTCCTTACCTCAGAAAAACCCAGACTGTCTTTGCTAAAAGAGTGCCCAATACCAAGAATTTTTCATGTTATTACTTAAAGTAAGATAACTTAGGACCCTACTGAATTTATACAAAGTAAGATGATTGGATGAGGAAAATGCAATTTTAAGCCCACTTTAAAGAAGATAACAACAAGGCTTGAGAAACACGACCCTTTGCTTGCTGCTTGCTGTTTGTGCAATAACCTCAGATCAAATACAGGAAACATTGGGTTGGAGGGAAACATCCTGCATGATTTAGAACAAACTGCTTTGCATTTCATGGTGCTTTCAGCCTTTGCTAAGGGGCTGCACTTTACTGCGACTTGCCGTCCCACTCAGCAACCTACCCCCACGCCCCCCACCCCACACTGACAGGCCACCACAGACTCAGGTTCATTCAATTCCCTCTTTAGAAATGGATTCAGTGCTCTTCTGGCCACTGGGTCACCTCATGAAGTAAGTACTCTTGCCCTTGTCTTCAGCCTTCTCTCTGGGGGAAGGTTTCTGCTACCTTACCTTTGTGATTTGCCATGGGTACACCTCAGGCCTGCAGGGGTGGTATGTGCTGTGGGCTTGCTGCTATTGTGCACAGGTGAGAGAGCATGACCGCTTCCCCGGGAAACACCAGGTAATAGACCTATAGCTCCAGCCAGAGTTGTCTGTCTCGGTCCCCGCTGGGGCTGGCCTCCTCCCCATTCCTTTCCCATTGGTATGTTTATGCTGTTCATGGTGGATACAGACATATTCCTGTCAGGTACAGGTTTCTTCTTTCTGTACTAGAAGCAAAAATCTGCTGCAAACTGGATTTCTGTCAAACTCCCTCTTTCCACATTTCTTGGGCATCATGAAACCAGATTCAACATCAACTTGTGCTCGAATGATGACATTTTGATCAGCTTCTGACAGTGTTTGTATTCATATTTTTATCCTCCTATATAAATACTAAGCACTTTCTAAGTACCTTCTCCAGCAAAAAAAAAAAAATATGTATATATATGCATCAAAAAAAGACAAAAATATCCATCATCTATTAACTTGAATTTAAATAATTTAACTTTTGATATTAGCATACCAGTATTATTTTTTTTGAAATTATATTTTGCATCCTGGTTGTGAGAGAAAACAGAGCTGGTGATAGGGAACTGATTGGATACTAATTTTGGCTTGGCGACCCAGTAAGATAGAGTCATCAGTTTGTTCATTCAATGTCTCATATACATATCTAAGTGTCCAGGATAGAGCAGTAAACAGAGAAAGCATCTGCTTTTCATTTGCCAGTGGGGACAAACTATAAACCAGTGTTTTCTCAAACCTTAGTGAGACTCCAAATCACCTGCAGGTGATTGTTAACACAGATTGCAGCTGGGTACAGTGGCTCAAACCTGTAATCCTAGCACTATGGGAAGCTGACAGGGATTTGAGACCAGCCTGAGCAAGAGCGAGACTCTGTCTCTGGGAAAAATTAGCCAGGCCTGGTGGTGTACGCCTGTAGTATCAGCTACTTGGGAAGCTGAAGCAGGACAACTGCTTGAGCCCAGGAATTTGAGGTTGCAGTGAGCTATGATGACACCACTGCATTCTAGCCAGGGCGACAGAGCAAGATCCTGTCTCAGAAAAAAACAAAAACACAGGTTGCTGGAGCACACCCCTAGGGATTCTGATTTTTTAGCTCTGGGGTGGAGCCCAAGAATTTGCATGTCTAAAAGGTTCCCAGGTCATATCTATAATTCAAGGACCACACTTTGAGAAAAACTGATATAAACAAATAAGTTAATAAATACATAATATTATGCCAACTAGTGATAAATGTTATGAAGCCAAATAGTGCAGGCAAAAGGAACAGAGAGTGATGCAGTGCTGTAGTGGGAGCCTCAGCAAAGGCCTATCATTTGGCAGAGACCAGACGGAAGTGAGGGGACAAGTCTTTTGGGGATCTGGGAAGATGACTGCACACGAGGAACCTGTGGCCTGGCTGCAGTCATCCCGGCCTCTGTACCCCTGGGATGCCAATGCATCTACCACTGTCTTTAACCTGATGTATGATTGGGTTTGTTTTGTGTTTCAGTACTTTGTAGCAGGAACAGTGCCATTTTCATACTTGAATACCCAAAACCCCGGTACCGGGAAGTAGCTCATTAAATGAACCAGGCACTATTTGAATCGCTTCACACCAATAAACTCATTTAATTGTCATAGAAGCCACACAATATATTTCCTGTTACATCCCCATTTTACAGATCAGGGAACTGAGGCGCAAAGAGGTTAAGTAACTTGTTTAGGATTAGAAAGATAGGAAATGACAGAACAAGTCTTTGAGCCCATCTCTCATAAAAATTGGATGGATGGATGGGATGTTGAAATTGAGCCAAGAGTTATCCACTGGCTTCTATATTTTAAGAGAACTTAATTAGAACTGAGAGGTGGATGTTTGTCCACTAGAGGAGGAAGAATGCCATAGGTGGAGGAGTCCATATGAGAGAAGGTATAAGGAAGCCAGGTCTAGAAGTAGTGAGACCAGGTGCATGGCAAAGAGGGCAGGTAACAGTAACGGGCTCCCTTTGCACGAAAGCAGGACATGCCATTGGAAGCAGGAGGCCAAGAGAAAACGGATTCAACAAACCCCTTCCTCTCAAGGGACCTTGACAAGTTGTGTTTTAATCTAATTAATTCATTCAGGAAGTTGGGCCAAGAGGAATGTGATTATTTAATTGTTTTGTTCAAAGGGTATGAAGCAGGCTATTAGTCTGGGGTCATGACTCCAAGTTCATTTAAGGTTATTACCAAGGAGGGTTTTGGAACAAGAGTGGCTGATTGATTCTTTCCCGCTGTTACTCTCATTAATTTACAAAGATTCATTGTGTCAGTGCTAATTTGCAGAGTCTGGAACAAAATGTAAAACAGATTCAGACTGATAAGAATTGTTTTGTATCTGCTATTCTATCTTGTTCATTCCCTACACTTTCCCTTCTAAAGATTTTCAGGTACGTGAATTTCCAGTCTGATTATAATTAACTCCTTTTCCACATGACAAAAGTTGTCTCTAATGATTAAGCTTCAAGAGGAAGTATATATTTGGCAATTCATCTCCAGTCCAGCAAAAATTTGGCTCTCCTATTACTCTTCCTATGACCCAGGAAAAGTCATTTAACCTTCATCACTCAGATTCCTCTTATGGAAAATCAGGATAATAAAATGAAAATCTGAACACCTTATCTCCCCACCCTCCCATCAAAATTTTTAAATGGCTCCCATGACCTGCAAAGCAAGATTCAAGCTTGTTCTATGTTTCCAAACCCTGGATGATTGGCCTCACTTTTCTTTTCTAGTCTCATATTCTGCCACTGTTCAACAAGTATCCCCTGTTCTATTGTATCAAACAATATTTGATGTCTACTCTTTCTATCCCCATCTTTGAATATTTGTCCAATTAATTTTCTACCTTTAACTTGTCATAATTTCCATGAACCCGTTTTTGGTTCCCATTGGTAAATTACTCAATGACCTATATATGCTTTCTTATTTCCTCCATTAACACTTGCCACATTTTATCAGAAGTATTTGTATAAATGCATATTTTATCGTAACTATCTGTGTGTGTGTATGTATCTCCACTGCTTGATCTTGAGCTTCTGAGGCCAGGGAAGTAGATCACATCCTAAGCACGTTTGTATGCCAAACTGCTAACAAACTGGCTGGCAATAACATGAACTCATGTGTTGACTGAGTGAATAAATGAAAGAATGTCTGGCTTACCTAACATGATGATGGATTGTCATCTGTCACCTAGGATTATGATGATCAAATCATGTATTAAATGCTAAAACTCTTTGTAAACCAAAATCTCCAAAAATCGTGTGCTCATGTTGGGAATCATTTCTTTGTCGAAGTGCTCTGAAAACATTTCTAACTCCATCTCGATCATGGAGATTTAAATATTTTCTTTCTCTGTCTCTCTCTCTTTTCTTTAAACATAGCCATTCATTTGTTCCATCTTGATCATGGAGCTTTAAATGTTTTCTCTTTGTCAGAAGCAGTCATTTGTTTACATAATCAACAAATATACCTGCCAAACAATGTGTTAGGCACTGGAGATAGAGGGGACAATTAGGGAAAAGTGGTCCCAGGCTTCATGGACCTCAGAGAGGCACGATGGACAAGGCATGAGTAATTCTTTCTGGGTTTGGGCTGCTGCCTCATATCAGTGCCTGTCCTGTGCACTGACCACAGGTCATATCCTATCACCTGGGCCCTTTAGTCATCAGGATGCTTTGACCTTGGTGGGCTGGATCTTGCACCTGAGCATACTCCGTGCTTATCGGTGATGGCTCCAGGCTATTCACAATGCTCCAGGGTGCACAGCAGCCTGTTTTCTGGGCTACCCCACCCGATTCTAGCTGCCACAAATTGCAAAGAAAAATGCAAATGAACCAGTTTCTTCGGTGGATTTGGCCTGGGTCCTGGATCTTGGTGTGTAGGAACATTGGTTATCTTTCAGCCTTTCTTTACCTTTCAATCTGAAGATTGCATCAAAATAGAATCAAAGTATTTACGTAAGATATCTGAACTTCCTTTGATCAACAGTCTTATTACGGTGAGAAAAGCTGGCTGAACCTAATTTTTCTTCCTGGTCTGTTGTTTCTTATCAGAAAGAGATGCTTTGCTTCCATAATCACTAGTAACAGCTACGAATCTCTTCCAATATTGTCCAATTCAGCGCCTCTCTATATTTAACTATTCTTGGCAGCCTCTGGCAGATACTGGCTGGTTTCTGATGATCATTTTTGTGAAAAGTGACCTGTCTTTCCTTGCCTCGGTCTGGCCCCCAAGCTCTCCCACTGCCTCTATCAGGAGGTTAGTGGAGCAGGAGGTGGGATGGGACGAAGGGTCAAATCTGTTACTTTTTATAGAGGCGGATTGAAAATAATTTCCTGTGAAAGCTGAGGACATTCCTTCATTAGTTTTGCTTCCTGCTCTGGATCTTATATGCTGGGTGATTTTTTTTTTTTCTTTTGGAACTTCTGTGGGCTAACTTCCTGTGCCTGAGGCTGCTGAGAGATAGAGTTTTACAGGCTCAGCCTACCTATGCGGCATTGAGCCAGGGAATAGTGATGAATGAATGAAGAGAGCCACCTAAGCCATTCCTGAATATTCTGGACATGAGTTCAAAGGAGAAGCCTCTGAGAGGTGTTTTCGGAAGCAGCCAACCATGAGATTTTAGGGTTAGGGAAGGCTCAGCGGAGGAAATATGTTCTAACTCCCTGCTGCTTGGTTCTTAATGCTAACCTTCTCCAAACTGCTGTTTCATACCTTAGTCAGTGTATATTTGTTGAGAACCAGTTGTGTGTGCATTGCACATGGCTCTAGATGCTGGATGAGTCAGGCAATGGACAAAGCTATAACTCAAATAGGCTTAAAGCAGAATTGTATTGGTTCATATAACTAAAGAGTCAGAGTTGTTTGCTTTCAGGCAAGGCTGGATCTAGGTTTTCCATATCTTAAAGAATCCATCTTTTTCTCTGTATCTCAGTAGTGAATTCTTATGTTAGCTTTATGCACATGCAAGCTTTTCCCACTCAGTAGCCAGACGGCCACAGGAAACTTCAGGCTTACATTCTCTGAGGCTCATCCTCTTTATAAAAAGGCTTTTTGTTTCCTAATATGTCCAGAAAAAAGTCCTAGGCCTGCTTCTCATGAACATAGAAGGGATCTTGTGTTCCTTCCTGAACTGGTCACTACGACTTTGAATGACCAGGCCTATTTCCTATGGCCATCCCTGTAGGAGTGGGGGAATGATGCCAGCTCTACCTTGATCACTTGCCTTGAGAGTGGGAAAGCAAGAGAAAAGCAAATTCTATTGCCAGAAGAAATGGAAATAATACCAGACTAGAAATAGCATAAAAACATATATCCATTTTAATAAATGAGAAATAGGCCAAATTGCCCAAACTCATGGAGCTAGTAAGGTTTTTGTTAAATGACCCTCAAATACAGGTTTTATAACATTGAGACAAGTGCCTTGTTTACTGGCCCAATGTGTGTATTCACTTCCTCACACAAACATCTAATATACGTTTTAGCTGTGTGACAGGTTGCCTTCTACAATGGCCCCCAAGTGACACCTGCCTCCTTGTCTTCACATCCTTACGTTATGTTCTCAACTTCAGTATGAGTCAAACCTAGTAACGTGCTTCTAACCAACAGAATATGGCAAAGGTAATAGGATGTCAGTCCCGTGGTTTGGTATAAAAGTTGTTACTTCCATCTTGCCAGCAGGTTCTCTTTCTCTTTCTGGCTTTGACAAAGCAAGCTGCTATGGTGGGGAAAGCCACGTGGCAAGGAACTGAGGGAAACCTCCAGGTAACTCCCAGCCAAGAACAGAGGTCCTCTGTCCAACAGCTTCCCAGTGAGCCACAAGGAGCTCTTGATGGGTTAGCCTGTGAGTCCCAAGCTAGACTATTACCATGACTTTCAACAACCTGAGATAATTTATACATCCATTATTACAGGAGTGATTCAATTTGATATCACAGCTTGACCTGATTTCCCGGCAGCTTATCAAGGCTTGAGAGAAGGTACCAACATGAGGGTGAAGCCGCATAGAGGTGATGAGAATAAAAGATGCCAGTTGCCCTCAGACACATTCATACTTATGCTTATTCTGGATATTTAAACCACTCTGAGTGAAAAAATCACCTATAGCACTTCTTTACTCCTTGACAAAAACTACAGATTTTGTAAAATATAAAACCCTGAATAAGTTTATTTGATGTAAATCATTGCTTTAGGCACTATACTTGCTTATTTTCCTTAATGATGAAAGAGGAAAATCGATTCATGTTTGAGTCTGTACTGTGCCATAATCTCCTCCAACAGAGAAATTTGACCAGTGGAGTAGAAGAGTCCAGGAAAGCAAAGAGGACAGCTGTGGATGGCACCATGAATTTCTGAATGTGATGTCCCTCACATCATGAGTTCACTTCTTTCTCCTTAATATACTTCTGGCAGCATCAAACTAGTGATAAATTTCATTCCATTTTTCATGTCACAAATATTTGGCCAGGAAAAAAAAAAAGATTTAATCACAGAGCAGCTAAAGTCAAATTCATAAATAATGATGTTTTAAAAGGTAAGCCCTTCCTCTTCTACACAAATGGCAAATCCTTGCATTATTCATACTTGAGTTGATCTTGTCGAATTCTTAAATTTTCCTCTGGGTAGGGAAAAAAAAATGCTTGTCTTAAAAATATGTCTTACTTTAAAGGCAACATTCACAGATTCTTCTGGGAATCTATGCCATGGGGTATTGTTATGTTTTGAAAGATAGACTTATATAATATGTCAACTGATTTTCCTTACCCTACCAGTGATTATTGGGCATGCTGTATAAATAAATTTGTAGTTCTCGCATAAAAATACTGGAAAAAGAGGATAGGGAATTCAGATTTCAACTCTGAGTTGATAAGCCCAGGAAGAGAAGGAAAAGCATCGAAAATTCCTCAACTCCGTAACTATAATTACTGGTCTAAATTTTACTTTTAAATTCATAGACTCAGCAGCTTTTGTTGATTTTGGAGGGGGAGGGGAGAACAAATGTTTAAATTACTAAAAGCAATTTGCATTTTCTTCATTCCAGTCTACCTCAAGTTAATGACAAGGACAGAATAAGAAAACCAAAAATGTGTGGAAACCTGGAGAAAGGCAGTGAGGTGAGAGGCTATTGAAAGGAATGAATGGCTTAGTGATGCTTGGAGCTATATAAAGAATAGCTGAAAATGTGAAGCCTCATGTCTTAGAGGACTGAGTCTGGAACTAAATGACAAAAGAAGTGAATTTTTAGCTTGAGTTTTAGTATTCACTAGCTCTGTGCTAGGGGCCTCCAGTTTCTGCAAATATTTAACACATGCATAAACAGAAGACTTTCCATATCAGCTATGTCCACCTCACTAGGCAAGTAATAAAATCCCGAATGTGCCTTGTAAACTCTAACTTGTGGGATGTCATTGATACTGAGCTTTTGTAAACAGCCCAGGCAGGTACAATGTCTAGGGCATAATGGCCCGTATAAGGCGTGGGAACAGGGTGAAGGCAGATAGGAAGGAGGGTGGTTAAAGATAACAAAAGCAAAGATAAAAAAACAAAAACAAACAAACAAAAAAACCTCTAAATGCTATAGATTAAAGTAAATATTATGCAGCAGGCCAGAGGGTGACTATGGAGAGTACAGGACCTTCTCAAAGGAAAAAACTACTTCTCAATCCCAGGCTACCACCATCATTCAAGAATCCCATCCAGAATTGCCAGCTCTTCCAGTTATTCATGAGAAGCTCCAAGTATGGATTTTTGTATGATTTAACCTTATTTTAAAATTTAAAATTACAGGAAAGATGGAAATAGGAAATTTCTAGTGGATTGAAAAGGGGAATAGAGTGGGTATGAATTACTGGTTCTACAGAACAGGGAATACTGATCCTTGAAGGAAGAATGAGACATTTTGTTTAAACATATATACTTGCATCTACCCAGCAAGTATTGTCAAGTACTTGTATGCTCCACGTATACTGTATCAAAATAAAAAGAATAATAATAACGAAATAAGCCATCTTGGCTTACTTTTAAAATCTCTTCCCTGCATGAACCCTGCTCAACATACATCCTCTTCTTGACCATACTTCTGCCATATTAAACTCCTAAATATTCCTAGGACAGAATAGACTTTCACAGTTCTTCACTTTCTCAAATTTTATTTCTTCTGCCTAAGTTCTCTTCTGAATATTCTGCAACATAGCTAAGAATTGTTGTTTAAAATCCAACTCAAATGTAAGTGTCTCTAGGATCAATTGTATGCCTTCTGTATAGAATTGTTTACTGTGTTCTGTATTTCCCCCCATAGTTCTTTTTGCTCATATTTCCTTAATAGAATTTTCTAAGTTGAATTAAAATATGAAAAATATGTCCTTCAAACCTGTGTGTTTCTTGAAGCTAGGGACTAGATTTTGTTACTCCAGTACATGGAGTGATCACTGAAACAACATTGGTTCTCCAGAAATATTTGTTAAAAGAATAAGTAATAAAGTTATGAAAACTGGAAAGACTATTGCTCCACCTACCTTAACAAGAAGTAAAAGCTGGATAGAGTATAAAATAATAACTTTTCTTCAACCCAGTAAGACCCAGAGTTAGTGGTCAGCCACAAGACTGAAATACAAGGAAGACAGATTTGTCTACAGAGAGATGGGACACAAACACCAGTGGCAAAGTATAGGATAAAATGATGCTGAGTATGATATAAATGGGCTAAAAAGAATTCAGCCAAAATTTTTAAACAAGTTATTAAAAGCCAAATGTATGTTAGTGTGAATGTATACAACTGCTAGGAACCAAAAGTAAAAGGAATACTATTTACTTAATTCTACAGTGTTCTAAACACAAAGTATTATATTCACTCGAAAATTGAAAGATATACAATAAAGCACACACAAAAAAATCAAGAGACAAAGCAATTAATAGAATTAGATTTAAAATGACCCAGATGCTGAAATATTCTAACAAGTATATTAAAATAACAGTGATCAATATGTTAAAATTTTTAGAGGATGAAACAAACAATATGTGTGAACAGATGGAGAATTTTAACAGAGACATGAAAACTATAATATTGTGTCAAATGAAAATTCTACAGAGCAAACAAACAAAGCATCAGAGATGAAAAGTGCCTCTGATGGGCTCATCTATAAACTCAATATGGCCAGGGAAAAAAATCAGTGAACCCAAAGACAGATCAATAGAAATTACCCAAACTGAAGAAGAGAAAGAGAGAGAGAGAGAGAGAGAGAGAGAGAGAGAGAGAGAGAGAGAGATATTGACAAAAAAGAACAGAACATCTGAACCTAGTGGAAAAATTTCAAAATATTTAATAAATATAAGTAGAAATTCCAGAAGGTGAAGAGAAAATGGGAGAAGGAATAATGAAAGACATTAAATCACAGATCTAAAAGGCTAAAATTACATCAAGCAGAATAATACTAAAAAAAAAAGTAGAACACCTATTGACATCATATTAAAACTTCTGGAAACCAAAGATAAATGAAGAAACCTGAAGGTATCTAGAGAAAAGAGACACAATAAATACAAAGAAACAAATACATGAATTACAACAAACCTATCACTGAAATTATGAAAGCCAAAAGATAATGGACTGACATCTTACAAGTACTGGAGGAGGAAAAAAGATAAATGACATGGCCATATCATATATATATACATATAATATATATATAAAATATATACATATAATTTAATATATTATTTAATGTATATTGTTTTATACATATTTATGTTAAATGCATTTATATAAAATAAAGTCTTTATATAAAATAAAGACTTTTAATCTTACAAAAGCTGAAAGAAATAATTTTCAGTAACTTCCACTGAAAGAAATTTTAAAATAATTTTAGTCAAAAGACATATGATACTGGAGAAAAATTTAAATATACAGAAAGTGATAAATATTCTAAGATGTTTTAAAATGAAGGCAAATACAGAAGATATTTATCTTGTTTTAAAAGAAAATTAACTAACTAAAGTGAAAATAGTACTAACGTATTGTGTGTAGTGGTGCCCTTCCCCTCACTTCATTGCTGGTAAGAGGACAGCTCCACCCTTCAAAATCTGGGTGTAGGTAACCACAGACCCATGGCTGGTGCACGTTGCGTGCTAGTGGAAATGGCATCACATGGATGCACCCAAATGCCTGTGCCCCCTTAAGGGGCAACTACTGTGGCCCATGTTGCACTTGGGCCTGCCAAAGCCACAGCTACAGTGGCTGAGCAGCATGGTGCCAGAATGTGGAGAGCCACAGGGCCACTCCTGCACCGAGGTCCTCCAGGCACAAGTGACTCTTCCTTTGAAAACTTCTGGTGATCTCTGACTTTCCTTGGAGGGGAAAATCATTTTTCCTTCATCTTGTACAATAGCCACTGGCTTTCATTTAGATGACTGACTAATCTACTTACCACATAGTTTTTCGGCCACACATTTTGTGTTCTCTCTTCAATATGTTTTTTCATTCTTTTCCAATTGGATAGGCTAAGAATTTTTAAAATCTTGAAAAATCATTGTTGTATAGGGTACTGTGATTGGCCAGTCCTGACACACATGTCCACTTCTGAAAGAAAGAGAATAATTGCCTTACCATAATTGCATGAGGTTGGGAATTTCAGTTTACTGCTGTTCAGAGAAAAAAGAGAAAGAAAAGGAGAAAGGAAAGAAGAAAGAAAGGAAGGAAGGAAGGAAAGAAAGAAGGAAGGAAGGAAGGAAGGAAGGAAGGAAGGAAGGAAGGAAGGAAGGAAGAAAGGAAGAAAAAAGAAAACAGAAAGAAAGAGAAAGGCAGATACGCACTAAAGAGGGTGTTTATAATCAACTTCCATGAGGTCTTTCTACAGCCCTATAATTGAAATGAATTTATGTATCTTAATTTTTGCACATTAATTTCTTTTCCCTTTACTCCTTGTTTCTCTTGTTTCATCCTTTGCATACTCTGCTTGTGCTGAAATCCCCTTTTATATCTTTTAATATTATTGGCTTGTGTTTGTCCTTTAGGGCTCAGATAAGGATTTTCCTCTTCCTAAAATCCTTCTTCAATCTTTCCAGGCTGGGTTGGGTGCTATTTCTTTTTGTTCCCATAATAGCCTGGGCACACCTCTATCAGAGTATTTCTCACTGTGCCTCATAATTGTCTATTTACTCCTCTGTCACACAACTAGACTTTAATGTCCTTGAGAACATGGAAGATACTCCTTGCAATATATTGCCATTTACCTTCTTTACCCTGATTTTATTTTTCTTATTGTCACTTATCATCTGTATGTTTATGTCCGTCTCACCCCCATTCCCCATGAGAATTTAAATTCTGCTAATCAGAGACTACTTAATTTTTTTTAATGTTATAATCATGAGAGCTTAAAACAGTACTTTGGCACAAAACACATTAAATATTTTTCAAGTGTTGAGTGAGTTGAGTAAATACACTGGACTAAAGTGGTAACAGTACAAGTTATACGTTAGAGCAGAAGGGATGTATGGAGAACCAGCTAGGTTTAGTTGGTGAATAACATCAGTGCAAGGTCAAGCAAATTCAGCAGAAAATGTGAGATAAACTCTGTGAAATGGCCCAGGGAAGAAGAAAGAGGAACCAGAGGGCATAAAGCAGAGAAGAAGGAAGAAGAGAAGAAAGAGGAAAATGAAGAGAAGAAGGAAGAGGAGGTAGAGGAAGAAAGGGAGAAGGAGGAGAAGTAGGAGGAAGATGAAAAAGCATCAGAAGAAGAACAAATAATAATTACAATAAAAGCTCATATATACTAAGCATTTTATACCTACTATTTTTTTTAACCTTTCTCCTAAATAGTTAAGGAGGTTATGTCTATGTTTATTTTATAGTGAAGAAACTAAAACTTACAGAGTTACACTGCTAATTAGTAATGGTACCCACATTCTAAACCAGTATGTAATATTGTCTCCCTGTAGGGAGAAAAAAGGAGACAAGGCATAGAAGTTAAGATGTAAGTACCAGAAAATCTAAATTAATTTCAAAGACCATACCTATTCTCATTGGTCCAAAGGGGAAGGTCTGTGTTATATCTTAGAGGGTATGTATGTCCTTATTCATTTTAAAGGAACAATATCCTTCTATCTTTAGTCCTGAAAGAAACTGGCTTTTTTTTCCTTTTTTTCCAGTTTGTGACCATTGTAGTGAGAGCCATCCCAAAGAGAGAGAGAAGGTATTTTAGTCTGTTCAAGCTAATAAAACAAAACTCCGTAAACTTGGTAGCTTAAAAGGTACAGAAATTTATTTATTTTTTATTTTTTCCAACTGTTTTTTTTTTATTTCAGCATATTATGGGGGTACAGATGTTTAGCTTACGTATGTTGCCCTTGCCTCCCTCCCCGCTAAGTCCAAGTTTCAAATATGTCCGTCTAAAGGCTGAGAAGTCCAGCAGATTTGGTGTCTCATGAAGGCCCATCTCCTGATTCATAAATGGCATCTTCTGTGTGTCCTCACATGGTGGAAGAGCTAACTCTCTGGGGTCTCTGTTATAAAGGCGCTAATCTCAGTCACGAAGGCCTCATAACCTAATCACCTCCCAAAGACCTCACCTCTCAAATACATCATTTTGGGGGTTAGGATTTCAGCATATGAATTTTGGGGAAACACAAATATTCAGACTATGGCAGAGAGAAACAAGGTGTTAAAGGAATGGAAGTAAAATTGAATGCCCTTTGTTCATAGGGAAAATGTGTAGGATAAAGCAACGGCTAAAGAAAAAAGAATCACAGGTTAGGGAAAAGAAATGGTGTGAGCTGAAATAAATATTCAGCTTAACCCTTGGAGTATGTATAATATTAATAGCAGAATATTGAGTTCATGCAATGGGGATTCATAAGCTTCTTGTAGCACATAGACAAAAATACAACAGAAATAAAACCAAGGGATTGATTGAGGAAGAAAAACAGGTAGCTAACTGAGATACTAGGGCTGAGTCTGACCAGGCCATCTGTGGCCAGAAAAGGTTTAATGCTAGAAGAAGACGACTTAGAGGATAAAACTATATTTGCACTCCCATAGCATCTTCAAAAGGAGTGTATTATGTATAATTTGAATAATAATGATAAATGCCAAGGACAGTGTGTCTGGAACACATACAGTATTTTTGAATTATCACTGTTGTGCACCTGTAAGCACTCACACTCTTACCTGCTTGTGCACGTTTTATGTTTCTCAGACAGAAAAGATAGTGAGGAGCATTCATAGGTTTTGGAGTCAGGAAAACTGACTCCAGGCTCTAAACTTACAAATAATATGACTTATGTGAAGTTTCTTAAAACACTCTCAGATTCTTGTATGTAAAATGAAAATAATAACTCTACCAACTGTATTATATTTTATAGGACCCCAAATGACCATTTATACCAGAATAGCATAAAAGGTGTTTGCCTGTTATTTTAATGAGAAAATTCAAAAAATGTTCTGGGGCAATAAAATACATGAATTTTAGGGACATATTTAAAACAATCCAATATCTATTTATAAAATTTAATAATTTATTATCCATAAATATTTATACCACATATTATATAAAAATAGACTAATTTGGAATTATTATTTTTCTGACTCTCCTTGTTCATTTAAAAATTTATACAAAGTCATGAAAAATGTCTTTATTATCAGTATCTTCACTATCTCTAAGGGCTTTTAAAGTCCTTTAATGCTGTTTTCCAGAGAATATCATCTTTCCTCCTAAATTGTTTGAGATACAGTGCTGCACTTTTTGAATCTGCAAAGCATGCTTTTATTAGGTATTTTATATCAAGTTCAAGATATCTAGTCATACAAAATCTAAAGAATTGCTCATTTATATCATAGATACATATTTAAAATCTCTACAAGGTAACTGTTTACTTGTATGTCCTTATAAGTGATCTTTATAAGCCTTATTTGCTACCTTATTCTATACTTATAATTGTAAAATGGAATACTGCCTACTGTTTTTACTGATTTTTTTAGATGTATTCTGCCCAAGGATATTTTCTAATTGATAATATTGTATGCAAATAGATTAATTGAGAAAGAATCCCATAATATATGATTACTTTCATCTTTACACAGGTTGTATACATATGCTTGGGAGGGGGGCTTTCTCCTTATATTCAGACATATATACCTATGTTTTAAGAGACTGACACACAGCAAAATGTTAGATTGCTTTGCTGTTTGTTTTTATAAACCAGTTGGTAAACACTTCCAAAGTCATTCTGTAACGTGAGTGCAGTTCTTCTCAACCAATCTCTTTAGCTGACTTTAAAATATACCATTCTACTGGGGAGTACAGGAGGGGTGGACACTCCAGGTATTATTAAGTAGAATTGATTTTGGTAGATCAATTTGCATTCAAGTTTCTGATGCTGTTAGTGTGAAGAGTGGGCGGTCTGAGTATACAATCGCTGTGTTGAGCATTTTTCCTACCTTGTGTATTGGACATCACTAGAGAAAAATTGAGAAATACCTATAGTTGCTGAGGATATGCATGGTAAGTGATTGGAGTGAATTCAATTTGGTCAATGTTGGCTAATTTCCATCATTTGCTTTGATCTCTTCAACACAGTAGGTGGCAATGCACACCCAAAACTTTTTCCCTCTAAACTGCCTTTCCAAATATGTTAATACTTGTCTTTCTGTCCTGTACACACCTTTTGCTCTAACTTAACTGAGTTTCTAACTATTTTCCATAAAACCTTACTTATGTTTACCTTCAGGTTTTTCTTAATGCAATTCCTTCACCTATAATAAAAACACATATATCCCTTGAATGACTCTCCGTACAGCACTGATTAGTTAAAAGCTATTTGTTTTTGCAATATTTTTGTTTATGCATAGTACCTCAAAACAGTAACAGTATGCTTTTAATATTTATTTGATTTACTTGTACTCTCAGCCAGACTTGGGGCAATGAACTTTGGCGAGCTGCATTGTAAATAGCCTCAGGCAATGATGCTCCACCATATTAATGTGAATCGAGGATGTTATGCAACGAGAAGCACATGCTGTTCACTTTACTGTGAGCTTTATTTTCTCCACTTGTATTGTACTCTGTGGAATTTTTTTAAAGTTATGATGGCTGAAAAAAGATGCGTTAGAGATAATGTAGATGTGTTACAGTGTAGCTAAAATAGCATTAGGTTACATGATAACTTCTTTTTCAACTTCACAGTTGAGGAAATAGGTGGTAAAGATCAGAGGGCTATTAGACATCGGGGGAGGCTCTTTGACAATGTGAAGGACATCATGACATCACTATAGCATGGAAGATTACACATTAACTGTTTGAACCATAGTTGGCAGAAACATTGGCTAGAGGTATGCTTCAGGGGACTTTTTCAATTGAAGGGAATAATTTTTAATGTATAGTACTACCACTAGACACTAATTAGCTCTCCCACTCTCTAGAATGTACCCAGTGTCTCCCACACTCTTTAAACTGGTCGTATGCTAATTTGTGGAATGAATGTTCCAGTAATAAATTAATGACTGGGTTAAAAATGAATGAAAGATTATTGAAAATAGTAAGTGGTCGTTGAAGACTAAAACTATACATTTATCTTTTGTAGCATGTTGCTTGTGTGGCATGACTTTCAAGTCTTGGTGTGAGATCATATGATATTACCTTTAACAGAACAGAAATAACACTGGATTCTATTAAGCCTTCATTAACTTGTCAGTTTTTCGTGGTGAGTCTAATTCTGGCTTCCAGGCTTCTTTGCTCAATTTCTAGAATTTACTTCCATATGTTACCTGAACCTCTGATTTCCAAATTGATGGTTCCTTAACTTCTGCCACTCATCTAATATTAGAAAGAATTATTTTATTAAAAGTGCAGAAACTAAATTCACACCAACAAAAAAGGAAGAGGGGAGGGAGTGGAGAGGGAGAGAGAGAGGGAGAGATACATTTTCTAACGTAACTGGTTGAGAAATTTTGAAGACAGAGTCGCACATATGTTTGTGGAATTCCCATTGGTTTATTGATTTCATTATCAGACAGAATCTTCCCATTTGGTGGGAGAATGTCACAGTCTATGATCCAAAATGAAGAGAATCTCTATCTCAGAATGTATTATATTATTTTAGGGGTGATTCTGATTAGTCTCATTTAGTTACTTTTCCTTCTCAGGACTAATTAGTGAGGCCAGGTAGATGTCATACCCTGATTGATCAGCATGAATCTTATGCCCATCCCTGTAGACTGGGAAGAGGACACATAATTGAGAGCCCCTTGTGGACCTCTTTAAGTGAAGGGAATGATGATTGGCCAAAGAGGAGGTGAATAACATAGAAACAATATATACACCTCTGTAATTGTCTCCCAGAGCCCAAAGGATAACTTGAGTGGTATTAAAAGTGCATTTTCCTCATGCTCTTGGCTTCAATTTGACTCCTTTCTACCAAAAATTAAACTAGGAACAAAAACCCCTATTGATTCTTTGCCAGTTCATTTTAAATCTCCATGAAACTCCCAGAATAAAACAAATCACTACTTCCTCTGAAATCCTATAGCACTTAACATCTAAATCACATTTTCATTTCCAACCAATTCACCAAATGTTTCTTGTACTTGCATTATATGTAGGACATTCTGCTAGGGATGTACAGAGATGAAATAGTCCCTGTCATTATGACATTTTAAGTGTTATGAGTGAGTTTGTCACTCACAGGACCATCTAAAGATGAGGCTGTTTTTGCAAATGTGCACCCAAAGACATCGTGTACTTTCCTGTCTCTTTTTCATGCTATTTCTTCTGTCTGCAAAACCCAATCACTAATCTTTCTTTCATATCCAGCCCAAACATAATTTCCTCTGTAAACCAAAAAGAAAATAACCCTCCTACTAATATGCTTTCTCTATAAAAGCAGTAGACTTGCAATAGTTATTGCGTATGTGTATGTGTGTGTGTGTGTGTGTGTGTGTCCTTTATCCCACTGCAAGTGTCTGAAGGGTAATAGATGTGTTTATTCAATCTTCATTTTGTGACATCTAGCATACTACTTGTCACAGAGTAAGCACTCAATAAATAGAGAATAAACAATCTCTTGCCTCCTGTGTGACAAATTCAGGTCCTTTAGTAGGTGGGAGCATGGAAGGTGGTGTACTACAGGAGAAATCATAGATGTTTCATAGTCTCAGACCCTTTTGTACTCATAATGAGAACCTTCTATGGTACTATAAGTATTCCTATTTTATAAATGCAAAAACTGAGTCACAAAAGTGAAATGGTTTGACCAAAGTCCTGGAACTTGCTAGTGGCAGACTTATGATTTGAACTAGGCAGTCCAGCTCCAGAGTTAGAGATCTTCACCATTTTATACTATCTTTCAAAGAGAATATTATATTTATTTAAGTGCATATTAGATTTCTGATATTTTCAATTATTATTTTATTTTCTATCCCCTTTAAAATTCTGATTTTACTTCTCTTAAGTGGACAGAAAATAAGAACCCAGTGCTCATGGAGGTACCAACATCTTGCTAAGATAATACTTTTCCAAATAATAATAGTAATAATAAAAGGCCCATTGTTGGAAATCTTGTCTGTATCTTTTAAAAATGCTAAACTCTACTTCTCTCAGTCCACTTTACATCATTTTGGAGTTAGCGTTTTCATTTGACCACATGTGAATTTCATTGGAATAGCAGAAATTCAAAGGAAAGTGTAGCTCAGAGACATTCACTTATACAGAAAATAGGCAGAAATCGGCAAATGCCAAGTGACATAGTCAGAGGTCTCTGGCACAGACCCCATGCAGCTTTCATCTGCTGGAAGCATGTCACTCATCATGGCATTTCGTGGGGAACCACAACTACAGGGCCAACACACATTCCCATGAAATGGTTATCAGATGCAAGTCTGCAGTTTCTCAAAGAGCACCCTGTGGTTTCAAATTAGCAGTTCACCACAGAGCTAAAGACAATTCCAGGGGCCTCCTTCTTCAATTTTCTCCAGAAAAAGAAAATTAGTCAAACATAACTGTGGAGATAAGTATTAGGCTATTAAGTATGAAATGTCCGATTTCTTTAAGTAACTAAGGTTGACAGTTGATATCTCTTACACTTTGAAACTTCTTGCTTTAATTTTATTGTGAAGGTACATCCTCAGTCTTTCAAACTGATGGTTTGTCTTATGATTATCTTTCAAATTTTTTTACAGCAATTTTTGTGAAACCATGGATAAGTCAAAAATTTGTGTTATTTTAGAATATGACTTCCATTGTAGAATCAATGCAGACAGTTTGATATATCAATGAAGTGTTTGGGAAGGATGTGGCTAATGAATACACAGTATATCGATGGTTTAAGACATTCTATTCTGGTGATTTTAATCTTGAAAATGAGCCCCGTGGGTGACATGTGACCAAGGTGGATAATGATCAACTGAAAGCTATAGTGGAAGCGAATCCGTCTCAACCTACACGTGAATTAGCAACAAGGTTTGACAGTACTATTCCAACAATAGTGGACCATTTGAAACAAACGGGCAAGGTAAAGAAGCTGGATACATGGGTACCGCATGATACATGGTACTAGCACCAGCAGAGAAATCATCTCAAAGCTTGCCTTTCTTTGTTCTCACAACAGAAAGGTGAATGAACCATTTTTATACCATATTGTTACATGTGACGAAAAATGGATTTTTGACAATTGCAAGAGTTCAGCACAATGGTTGGATAAAGATGAAGTGCTGAAACGTAGTCCAAAACCAAATATTTATCAAAAAAAGCTATTGGTGTCTGTTTGGTTGCCCAGTGCTGGTATTATCCACTACAACTTCATGAAACCTGGTCAATTGATTACAGTGGATGTCTACTGTAACCAGTTGGAAGAAATGATGAGGATGCTTGCAATTGGTCAATAGAGACAGGCCAATCCTCTTGGAAGACAATGCTTGACCACATATAATACAAGCAATTCTGCTCAAACTACAGAAGCTGGACTTAGAAACTCACTGTCATCTATCTTATTCACCAGACCTTGCACCAACTGACCACCACTTCTTCCAGGCTTTGGACCACTTCTTGCAAGGAAAAATAATCAATTCTCAACAAACCGTGGAAAACTCCTGTAGTGATTTCATTGCCCCTCGCTCTCCAGGCTTCTTCGCTGCTACCATAAACAAGTTACCCTTAAGATGGTAAAATTGTGTTGATAGTTTAGGTGCATACTTCGATTAATTGTACTGCTTCTTGTTTGAGATGTAATAACCTAAACTTTGATTCAAAATTGGGCATTTCATATTTAATGATCTAATCATCTATTCCCTAGGATCATTAACTATATTGACTTACCATAAGTACTATGTGTTGAAAATGAAGATAACGTAACTTCTTACATGAGCGAACTAGACAATCTTTAGCTCCCAGTGACATTTGAGATCTAAAAAGTAAATTCACATAGAACTGGAAGAGACTGAAGAGACAAATAACCATGCTTTGCCTTTATTTACAAATATGGAAGTGTAGACCTGGCAAGGTGACTGACTTTGCTAAAATCACACATGCCCTACAAATAAGCAGGGCCTCAAACATGGCCCTCTCAACTCTCAACCCAATGTTCCTTCTACAATGAATACAAGTTTGAAGGTGTGAAACTCACCTTTGCCACTAACTACATAAAACATGAGAAAGGCAGGAATGATTTTTACCCTCTCAGAGCTTTAATCTTCTCCTCTACAATAAAGGAAATTGTTTTCAAGGCTGTTTTAAGCATTAGGGATAATGCATGTGTAAGAACATGATTGGCAATGATTTGCATTTTTATTTTACCTCCATCCCCCTTTGGAAAACGTGACACAAAATAAAATCAAATATGTTTATCAGGAACTGCCTCATACTAAATGAGATACCCAAAACTATCATAGTTTTCTACAGACAGCTGGTTGATATGTTATTTTGTTTCTTGGTTGATTGGTTAGTTTTTTCTTATTTTCTCTACCAAGCCACTAAAGAGAACCATTTAAAGTTAGACATGACACAAGGAATAAAACTGCTGGAAGTCATGGCTATGATTGGCCTAGCCATAATAATCATGCCATGATCTATATTAATCATTAATTAATAACTACAGTGAAGAACTGTTTTGCCTAGGATATTCATGTATTAGTTCTTTACCCTTCTTAAGAGATAGCCAGTATTTTAATACATTAATATGAAAAGAATGTAAAGCAATGGTATTCCTGTAAATTATAAAAGGGATATGCTTCAGAGGGAAATGATAATAGTATTAGTCTTGAATAATTTGGCACTAGTCATTAATCATTTGCCTAGCGGAAATAGAGGAGGTTTTGAAGGTATGTGATGTCTAGATCTGTCACCTACAGAGTGTGTGACCTTGGCTATTTGGATCTCTGTAGTTTAGTGGCCTCAACAATTAAATGGGGATAATAATTTTATCTAACTCACAGGATAATTTTGAGACATAAGGTGAGTAGCAAATACAATGATCCTCAGGGTGATGATAACAACCATCATTTACAGGTCTTGGATCATGTGTCAGACACTGTACTTATTGCTTGTGATGCCTCATTTTATCTTCATGATATCCTTCTAAGGAAGACATTACAATTAATTCTGGTAAACTAGAGGAAAATTAAGCCCTGGGTGTTGAAGTGATTTGATCATGGCCATGTAGTACCTTTTCTGTACCTATGCACTTTGATCCTGGGACTGTGCTTTTTTTTTTTTTTATCTCAGCTTATTATGGGGGTGCAGATGTTTAGGTTACGTATATTTTCCTTGTCCCTCCCGTCAAGTCCGAGTTTCAAATATGTCCATCCTTCGGGTGGTACGCATTGCACTCTTTGTGTATGTATATACCCATACCCTCCACCCTCCTCCCCCCTGCCCAACATCCAATAGATGTTATTCTTATATGTACATCTATGTGTTGATCAGCTAATCAGTTAATACCAATTTGATGGTGAGTACATGTGGTGCTTGTCTTTCCATTCTTGGTATACAGCTGGTAAATTCTTATGTGGGTTGTTTTGGAGGTGAATTTTTATAAAAGGTAGCTTTGAAAAACACTCTCAAATTTGCAAAATGACACACTTTCAGGGAGCCTGTATAAATTCTTAAACAGTGAGTGCAGAGGTCAGTGAATTTGGAGGTTTCACTGATCCATCTCTTCATTCATTTTTCTTTTATAAATTCATATTTTTATTTGACCAATGTTGTTTGTTTACTGTATACCAGGTTTTGTGGAGAGACTCTGGGGGATCCAGTGGTCAGCAATAAAAGACACAGTCTCATTCTTTTTTTTTTTTTTAATTTTTACTTTTTTTTTTTGAGACAGAGTCTCACTCTGTTGCCCGGGCTAGAGTGAGTGCCGTGGTGTCAGCCTAGCTCACTGCAACCTCAAACTCCTGGGCTCAAGCGATCCTCCTGCCTCAGCCTCCCGAGTAGCTGGGACTACAGGCATGCGCCACCATGCCCGGCTAATTTTTTCTATATATTTTTAGTTGTCCGATTAATTTCTTTCTATTTTTTTAGTAGA
>CAUYSK010119727.1:0-19451 GCA_963575035.1 Avahi laniger
CAATTAATTTCTTTCTATTTTTGGTAGAGACGGGGTCTCGCTCTTGCTCAGGCTGGTCTCGAACTCCTGAGCTCAAACAATCCGCCCGCCTCGGCCTCCCAGAGTGCTAGGATTACAGGCGTGAGCCACCGCGCCCAGCCTAGTATTTACACTTTTATAAATATATGTCACACTTTAAGTTTTAACTCAAGTATTAGCCAAAAATGTTTTTATTTGACTCTATTTTTAATGTAAACACAAATAAATGGTTTTAATAGAGTTACGCAATTCCGAAATAAAATTAAAGCACTATTAAATTTCTCTCTGAAAAATGCTTTCATTAATACAGCCAACTCCACTGGGATAAAGGCATGAAGCAATATGAGGAATTCTCATAACTGAAAATATAGTATCTAAAATTTGGAATATATGCTCTCATTTTTTTCTAGTAGATATACTATCAAAATTCTGTTATGCTTATCATAAACTCACCTCCTATCACTTTCCTGTTTGCTTGCTCTACTTTAAACATTATCCTCTCCTCGCTGTTCTTAAAACGTGCCAAGCATTTTCTCACCTAAAGAGCTTTTGTAATTGCTATCCTTCCACCAGGAAAACTTTTCACCCAGATATCCAAATAGCTCATTCCCTCACTTCCTTCGTGTGCTGTCACCTCAGCAGAGGTCTTCCATGATAGGTCTGTATAAAATAGTGATCTCTACCCCTACTCCAGCACTCTGCTCTGTACATGTTTGGGTTTTCTACACAGCACTTAGGAGTATTCAACACATTTGTTTTAAGAAATGTACATACACAATTCCTTCTTGCATGTTTGTTTTTATAAACCATTCAACCTTGAGGAGTGGCACCTTTGTTGATTCCTGAGGAATGTATGCGTTCTCTTGTGCTAATGTAAGATATATATTTTTTTAACTCTGTTGCCCAGGCTAGAGTACAGTGGTACCATCATAGCTCACTGCAGCCTTGAACTCTTGGGCTCAAGTGATCCTCCTGCTTCAGCCTCCCCAGTAGCTGGGACCACAGGCGTCTACCACCACACCCAGCTAATTTTTCTACTTTTTGTAGAGAGAGGGTCTCACTATGTTGCCCAGGCTGGTATCAAACTCCTGAGCTCAACTGATTCTCCCACCTTGGCTTCTGAAAGTGCTGGGATTACAAGTGTGAGCCACCATGCCAAACCCAATGTAAGACAGTGACTCATACAGTTAATATAATTCCCCAAGCGTTCCTTATTACATCCATGTTTTTCTTAATTTCTCTTGAGAGCAAACGAAATCAATTGGTACCAAACTTACAGAACATTAAGACAACTGAACTGCTATTAAACTTTCTTTTCTAGCTAATGTGATCTGAGTTACTCTGAACTTTCCTTACTCTAAGATCAAAGAAAAAATGTTTTTAACACTGGTTTTTAATATGTTCACAGAACTTCATGATTTTAGAACATTTTCATCACCCCAAAAAAAGAAGCCCCAAACCATTAGTAGTTCCTCTCCATTCCTCCTCAACCCCCTAATACTAGGCAATTACTAATCTGACTTCTATCTCTATTGATTTTGGGCTTTTTATATAAATGTGATCATATATGGTCTTTTGTGACTGGCTTCTTTCACTTAAGCACAGTGTTTTCAAGGTTCAGCCATACTGTAAGCATGTAGCAGCACTATTTCATTCCTCTTTATCTGCTGCATAATATTCCATTGTTTGGATGCCACATTTTATTTACTCATTTATTCATCCATTGATGGACATTTGGGTTATTTCCACTTTTTTCATTATTATGAATGCTGCTGCTATAATGCTATAAACATTTGTGTGCAGACTGTGCGGACCTATGTTTCCATTTCTCTTAAGTATATATATACTTACGAGTGGAACTAACATGTATTTTTAATTGTTTATTTTCTGTTACCTTTTTCTCTTCTTCACTACAAAGTAAACTAAATAAGGTTGGGGTTTTTGTTTCATTCACTGTTGTATCTCCAGTGCCTAGAACTGTGTCTAGCACATATAGTAGGTGCTCAGTAAATTTTGTTGAATGTATGAATGGAATAGTAAAAATGTTTGCTTGCTCTGAACACACTAACTGAGCAGAGATGAAGGGACAGCTCATGTTGAAGACGGTAAAGAGATCATAATATTGCTGTGGCAAACGGAGAAAATGCCTTATGTAATATAGACAATTAAGATTTGATCAAACTTGTATTAATTAAGCTTTAATCCTTAGTATTAGACAGATGGCCACTACTTTCATTAGATCTTAAATAAGATCTCATTTAACTCTGGCTGAATTTTCTCCTACAGTTGTTCCAAACATTTTCCAAAGACTTCTGCTCATTCGCCTCCCTCAGCAGATAACCTTGTTTCCTGCTTCACTGATAAGACTGAAGCCAAACAACAAGTTTTATTTCTACCTCGACACTTATGAGGTACAGTCCTCTCTCCTTTTTTTTACCATTCAATTTCTTAAAAGTCATCTATGTTCTGGTCTTCAGTTCTCAACATTCTACCTCTTAATCTCTTTTATAAATCAAGCTGGACATACTAACATGCAAACCTATCCCTACTGAAACTTTCCAAATTGAATGTTTTTCTCCTCAGTTTTTATCTTCTTTGATGTCTTCATGATATTTAGAATTATTACTTTCCTTGAAATATTCTCTTCCCTCAGGATATCTTATAGTTACATTTTTTCCATTTATGATCCCATTTTTTTCACTACTAAAACACTGGCTGTCCCAAGGCTCTGCTCCTGGTCTTTACTCCTTTCTCTGTAATCTCGCCTATGACTCGATATCATTGGTATCATTTCACAAGAATAAATTATTTGATGTTTAACAACTCTAGCCCTACTTTCTCTCTCAACCTCCAATCTTAAATCTTGAACTTCCAGCTAGATATTTATCTCTGATGTCTCACCAGAAGCTTAAATTCAACATACCAAACTAAAAAGGATAATTTCTGTAAAGCACCTGACACATAGCAGACTTCAATAAATGTGTCTGAAAGAAAAGGATGGGAGAGAAAACTCAATTAGTCCTCTATACGCAAGTGTTTTGTTTTTACTGAAGACACTCTGGGTACCCAGAGTCAAAACTACAGGCACCTATCCCTCCTCCCTCTTCTCTTATACCAAATTGGTTCAACAATTCCAATGTGAACAACTAAGACCAAGTCATTCTCTATTATTTCTTTCTTGAATTGTCATTAAAAAAATATCACATTTGGTGTCTGCTTCAGTCTAATTCATCTAGCACACCAACATCAAATTAAGTTTCCTAAATAAGAGGTTTAATCAAGAATACCTAGTAAAACTCCTAGCCACTTCAGCCACTTGTGTTAAAAACAAAACAAAAACAAACAAAAAACTCAGACATTTGTGTTAAAAATAAAAATAAAAACTCCTAGCCACAAAGCTTACCTCCTAATGTATTTTACACATTAAATTATTTCAGTATTTCCCAAAGTGTATTCTACAGAACACCAGTCCTATAAAATATGCTGAAATGAGCCTTAAAAAAAAGAAAGAAAGAAAAAAAAAAGGAATCTTGGTTAGTTTGGGAAATATCACTTCCTATAACCCAATTTTGTAGAATTACTCATTAAACAAATATTTGAGTACTGTCTATCTGCCCAGCACTATAAATGCTGGGGCTTATAACAGTGAATAACACAGTTTTGGTTTTTGTGTTGCTTACAGTCAGGTCAGAGACATGGACATTCAAATGATTACATAAATTTATACACAGGATTAAATGCTATGAAAAGCACAGGCTGCTACGATCAAGAATGAATACAGTTGATTTACTGATAGGGGTGGTAGTGATGTTGGGGAATTAAGGCAGAGTAAAATGATAGCAATTTTAGCGAATTCTAGAAACAGAAAGAAGGCCAAGGTGGCTGGTGCAGAGTAAGGAAAGTAGGTGGGGGGGAAAATAATGTGAGATGAGGCAGGACAGGTAGGCAGAAGTTGGGTCATGAACTTCGCTGCAAAAAAAGCTCAGAGTCCTGTAGCTAAGAAATCTGTTTGTCTGGGTGTGGTGGCTCATGCCAGTAATCCTAGCATTCTGGGAGGCCAAGGTGGGAGGATCGCTTGAGCTCAGGAGTTCAGAGCCTGAGCAAGAGTGAATTCTGTCTCTACAGGGCGTGGTGGTGTGCGCCTGTAGTCCCAGCTACTTGGGTGGCTGAGGCAGGAGTTTGAGGTTGCTGTGAGTGAGGCTGATGCCATGGCACCCTAGCCTGGGTGCCAGAGTGAGGCTTTGTCTCAAAAAAAGTATGAACTTTTCCCTTTCCTTGGTGAAAGCTATGGGAGGAATGTCAAAATAATGCTCCAAACAGCAGAGGGAATGATGTGAAGGCCCAAGGAGAGAACACAACCTGGTTCACTGAGGAAATAAAAGTAATTCTGCGTAGAGTCAAGTGGGAAGCGGCTGTGGCAGTAGCAAGGTATGAGCAATATGATCCATGACAAGGAGTTTGGACCTTATCATAGAGAGAAAGTTGTTTGTTACTTTTAGAAAACATATATCATTATTTATTTATTTAAAATCACATACTATATGCTTAAAATATACTATTATTTGAATTAAGTGAATTTTTCTTGTTCTAGAATAAGCCCACAAACATAAAGAACACATACAAAATACAGAAGAGAGATCTTGGCTTTAATAATCAAATGTTGAAATACAAACAGCATTAGAAGCATTATTTAATTTTCAAAAGTTGCTGGGGAAAAGAGGTATGTCCGAACATCTATGTTCCACACACCATATTAAGTGTTTTTATATAGCTTAACCTTAATTAGTCAAACAAGAACCTTGAGGAGGGTGATACTACTCACTTTACAAATGTGAAAACTAAGGCACAAGGAGGTTAAATGTTCTTCATCTCCATTAATTTATGCTTCTTCTACATTGTAATCACCTATTTACCACTTGCCCCACTACATTTCAGGCACCTCTGGAGCAAAAATTAGGACTGTCTTGTTCATTGTTATATCCCCATGTGCCTAATTAGCACATAGTAGGTGCTCAGAAAATATTTAAATGAATGAAAATTTTCTTATTTGAGACACAGGGAGGTTAAATGTGCCTTAGTAACATAAAAAAGCTAATAAACAACTAGATACCAAAAAATTCTTCACAGTCAAATATATCTTTTCATAATCATCCAATGCCTGACATCACAAATTTCTAGATACTCTGTTCCTCTTTCCCTTGTTTTAAGAATAACTACAAAGTTGAGTGTAGTGGTACATGCCTTTCATCCCAGCTATTCTGGAGGCTAAGGCAGGAGGATTGCTTGAGCCAAGGAGCTCAAGATCCGCCTGGGCAACATAGTAAGACTGGCCTCAGGAGAACAAAAAAATCTACGAATTACTATGTTGAAGTTTAATTTGTTTATTAAAGCCAACAAATGGTGAAGTATACTAAGTTTGTAAATTCTAATTTTTCTTCCCCATCCTTACTCTTTTATCAGACATTATTATTGAAGCATGTGACAGAACTATGACTCTATAATTGAGGCTATAATGAGACTTCTCTGACATAAGCTACTACTAACATTCACTACAAATTCATCCAGTTCTGCCACAAAGGCTTTGGCTTATAAGAAAATTCTCATGTCTAATCTCAAGCAAGCAAGAAATATTTTCGGCAAGTCTAAAGACAAGAATAATCAGGTCTTATGAAGTATATGATAGAATTTTTCTCTAAAGAATCATTCACAAATAAATCCTGGACAAAACATCCTTATGTTTCAAAACATAGGGAAAAAAGGCACATATTGTATATGCTTAAAGTTAGTTCTGGCATTGAAGTCTCCCGCTAAAAAAGGAAGGAAGGAAGGAAACAGGACGATAACAGCACAATTCATTAGTGCTCCTTCCATAAGGGACTACGGCTAGGAGACTGTCACATTTTTTATCTAAGTGAACATTTTTAGATAATTACAAAACGCAGGCAAAGAACAATGACTAATCTGATTGGTTTCTCCGTTTTCATTTTAAAGACAATAACATACCTCAGTTTATTTAAAAATTGCTTACAAAGAACTTTTTCATGTTATTATTTCATCCTAACAACTCGCTTCCTGAATACTTATTATGCACCACACATTGTGCTACCTCCCATACACTTTGGTTCAACCCAGAGTCATGTAGAGGAGTCAGATGTAAAAGTGATTATAATACACTGCAATAAGGGCTATAAGAGAGGTGCAAAGTTCCAAAAGAATGTATGATTTTTGGTAAAGTATTAATAACATAACACTAGATCTTGAAAAATAAAGAGGACTGCATTAATAAGGAGGATTTTTGATGGCAAATAACTCCACAGAATTGGCTTAAATATTAAGAAATTTATCTGTCATAAGAAGTCCTGTGGCAGGGAAGGCTGACCCAGCACAATATGTAGTTAAATGATGTTATCAAGGACCCAGATTCCTTCTACGTCTCTGCTCTGCCATCTTCAGGAAATGCTTCATCCCTTGTGGTCACAACACAGCTGGTAGTAATAGGGGTCTTGTGTTCCCTTGTTCATATACAAGAGGGGAAAAATTCTCTCCCCCAGAAATAGAATGTCTCCTTCCCTTCAAATCTGATTGGTACAAATAACAGTTTATAGTTTGGACTAATCAAAATCTACCCTTGGAGTTGGTGATAAATCACCTTCTCCAAGTCTTCTGGATACATGAACAAAAACAGATTTCTGGCCGGGCGCGGTGGCTCACGCCTGTAATTCTAGCTCTCTGGGAGGCTGAGGCAGGCGGATTGTTTGAGCTCAGGAGTTCGAAACCAGCCTGAGCAAGAGCGAGACCCCGTCTCTACTAAAAATAGGAAGAAATTAATTGGACAACTAAAAATATATATAGAAAAAAATAGCTGGGCATGGTGGCGCATGTCTGTAGTCCCAGCTACTCGGGAGGCTGAGGCAGAAGGATCGCTTGAGCCCAGGAGTCTGAGGTTGCTGTGAGATAAGATGACTCCATGGCACTCTTGCCTGGGCAACACAGTGAGACTCTGTCTCAAAAAAAAAAAAAAAAACAAAAACAAAAACAAAAAACAGATTTCTCTCAGGAAAGAAGAAAATAGGTACTACATGGGCAACAACAGTTGACAAAGAATAAGGAGAACTCCAAACACTGGGATAAACACATGAAAAACACAGAAGCCAGGGAATAAGAAAAGGCTTAATATGGCTAGAGTGATGGGAAACCTACAGTTGTACAAAGTCTACAAACTCTAGTGAATTTGAACTTTATAGACAATGAGAAGTTAACATAGGTTTTTAAAGCAGGGAAGTAACGTGCTCCAAATGGTTTCTTTTTTTTTTTTTGAGACAGAGTCTTGCTCTGTTGCCCTGGCTAGAGTGCCGTGGCCAGCCTAGCTCACAGCAACCTCAAACTCCTGGGCTCAAGCGATCCTTTTGCCTCAGCCTTCCGAGTAGCTGGGATTACAGGCATGTACCACCATGCTAGGCTAATTTTTTTTATATATATACATTTTTAGTTGTCCAGATCCTTTCTTTCTATTTTTTAGTAGAGATGGGGTCTCGTTCTTGCTCAGGCTGGTCTGGAAATCCTGACCTTGAGTGATCCACCTGCCTTGGCCTCCCAGAGTGCTAGCATTACAGGCATGAGCCACTGCGCCCGGCCTCCAAATTGTTTCTTTAGGAACGTACCTGACTAGCCAAAGATGGAGAGGTAGAGTGGGAGAACAACTGTCAGAGATTTAGCAGGTACGTTGTTCAATAATTAGTGCAGACTAAGAAGGTAGTGGCAATAGAGAGAGAAAGGATGGAATAGAAAAATACATACAAGGTGGAAAAATTGCAAAATAAGACATTTCTATGCCTATATTTTTTAACAGATGAGGAAATTAAGCTTCAGACAGGTTAAGTCACTTGCTTTAAGATCACAAAACTATACACATTAGTCAGAATCTAAACGAAGGTTTGATTCTCAGTCCAGTGTTCTATTACATCACAACTATATCTAAAAACCACAACAATGTTCAAACAAGGAAACTGTTTTGCATCTTGTGATTTAAAGAATGTTCTGTGTCTTGGATTAAAGTGATTCCTATCTATTACAACTTAAACGTAACGTTCACATAATGTCACACAGACATGGATTTAATGTCAATTTATAAAACTTTGTACATTATGTTTCTAAAGTTTCTGTATTATTTGAGGTAGTAAGGGCATTTCAAAGACTCAACTTGTAATGTCAAATTTACAGCCTGTAAAAATTTTTATTAATAAAGTAATAAATCTGGAATCAGCAGGCACTTAAAAAGTTTCTTTTAAATTATGCCTCCCTTTGAAACTTCTACTAGCATCAACTTAACAAGAAAAACGTGACTTTACTTTTAAAATAATATTGTACCTGTTGTAGAAAAAGTCATCTGCCTAATTCTTCTACTGTGGAAAAATCTGATTTTGCTTTATTACCACTGTACCAAGACTAGGTTAACAAGGAAGATGGTTTTATTTTATTTTTGAGACAGAGTCTCACTCTGTTGACCTGGCTAGAGTGAGTGCCATGCCGTTAGCCTAGCTCACAGCAACCTCAAACTCCTGGGCTCAAGCAATCCTACTGCCTCAGCCTCCCGAGTAGCTGGGACTACAGGCATGTGCCACCATGCTCAGCTAATTTTTTTATATATATACATTTTTAGTTGTCCAGAACCTTTCTTTCTATTTTTTAATAGAGATGGGGGTCTCACTCTTGCTCAGGCTGGTCTCGAACTCCCTGAGCTCAAACAATCTGCCCGCCTTGGCCTCCCAGAGTGCTAGGATTACAGGAGTGAGCCACCGCGCCTGGCCAGGAAGATGGTTTTTAATAAAGTAAAAATATTTCCATTAAAAATTACAAGCACTATGTTTTTAAATTTATTGGGTTAAACCTTAGTCTTCTGCTTTTTGATTCAATTAATAACGTCAGTGAGCACCTATGTGCCAGATGCTGGAAATACAATTGTGAGCAAAATTCTACTATAGTTATTCAGGCACATTATTTGTATGATTATTAGATTAACGTCAGTCTTCCCCACTAAATAATTATAGTAGTATTTTTCTTCAGCTAAAATGGGACTGCAAATGTACAATGCTTCCTAAAGCATCAACTTGGCGATAATACATCTTTCTGCAGTAAAACCAGAATTTTCTCACTCACCAGGCTAGGAATTCACTCGTTTCAGTACCCACAAATGATTTTTTTCTTAAAACATAACTGCTAAACCACTCAACAAACTAGGAATATAGGGAAACCATCTCAACATAATAAAGGTCATATATGAAAAACACATGCTGTTAATAATAAATGCAAGGGTGAAAGACTGAAAACTTTTTTCTAAGATCAGGAACAAGCCAAGGATGCTCACTTTTGCCGCTTCTAGTCAACATAGGACTGGAAGTCCTATCTGAGAAATTAGGCAAGAAAAAGAAGTAAAAGGCATCCAAATTGAAAAGGAAGAAGTAAATTAATTTTGTTTGCATGTGACAGGATCTTCTATGTAGAAAACTCTAAAGATTCCACAAAACAACTGTTAGAACTAATAAACAAATTCAGCAAAGTTGCAGGATACAAAATCAACACGCAAAAATGTGTTGCATTCTCACACACTAACAATGGGAAATCCAAAAGAGAAATTAAGAAAAGATCCTATCTACAATAACATCAAAGAGAATAAAATACTTAGGAATAAACTTAACAAAGGAGACAAAAGACTTACGTTGAAAACTAAAAACACTGCTGAAAGAAATTAAAAGATAAAAGTAAGCAGAAAGACATCCCATGTTCATGGATTGGAAAACTTAATACTGTTAAGATGTCACCACTACCCAAAGCAATCTAAAGATTCAATAATTTCCTAACAAAATCCCAACAGCATTTTTTCTTTCTTGCAAAACAGAAAAATACATCCTAAAATTCACATGTCATCTTAAGGAATCTGGAACAGACAAAATAATCTTAAAAAGGAACAAAATGGAGTCTTAGGCTTCTTGATTTCAAAAATTACTATAAAACTATGATAATTAACACACTGACCACCACACTAGAAAATTTTTTTTTCCCTTGGGGCCATGGTGTTTCATTACAAAAATAGAATAAAAACTTTGAAAACAAAACAATCCTTTCAAATTTAATGAAAAATTTTTATTTTTTATTATTTTCTGCACATGAGTTATATGTGACTTGAAAAATAGTTCACATAGGAGAAAAGCTTTATGACACAGGATTTGGCTGTGATCTCTTGGATATGATACCCACAGCACAAGCAACAAAAGAAAAACTAGGTAAGCTGGATTTCATTAAAATTAAAAACTTTTCTATATCAAAGGACACTATCACCATGGTGAAAAGGCAACCCATAGAATGGAAGAAAACACTGGCAAATCGTATGTCTGATAAGGCAATGGCATTCAGTATATATAACAAACTCCCGCAACTCAACAATAAAAAACCAACCTGATTTAAAAATGGGGAAAGAACCTGAATAGATTTTTGTTCAAAGAAGATATACAAAAGGTCAATAAGAACATGAAAAAATGCTCAACATCACCAATCATTAGGAAAATGCAAATCAAATCCACAATGAGATACCACTTCATACTCATTAGCATGGCTATTATCAAAACACCAGAAAATAAGTGTTGGTGAGGATATAAAGAAACTGGAAGAACCCTTGTGCATTGCTGGTGGGAATATAAAATTTTATGGGTATATACCCAAAAACAAGCAGGGACTGGAACAGATACTTTTACATCCATGTTCACAGCAGCATTATTCACAATAGTCAAAAGGTAGAAGCAACTAAAGTGTCCATCAATGGATGAATGGATAAACAAAATGTGGTATATACATACAATGGAATATCATTCAACCTTAACAAGAGAGAAAATTCCGACACATGCTACAACATGGATGGACCTTGAAGATGTTATGCAAAGTGAAATAAGCCAGACACAAAAGGACAAATACTCTGACTCCACTTACATGTGGCACCTACAGTAGTGAAATACATAGAAACAGACAATAAAATGGTGGTTGCAAAGGACTTGGGGTAAGGGTAAATGGGGAATTAGTGTTTCTGGATACAGAGTTTCAGTTTGGAAAGATGAAAGAATTCGGCAGATAGGTGGTGGTAATGGTTGCACAATGTAAATGTACTTAATGTCACAGAATTTTATATTTAAAATGGTTAAGATGATAAATTTTATTTTATGTATATTTCACCACAATAAGCACATACACGTGTATACCTGCTATGTAATTCTTCCTACTGACTCTATCCTTTTCATACTCAGTTAATTGCAACAGCTACTGTCTTCTCTAGTTCATTCCATTTTCTTCTTCTAACTTAATCTGTATATCGTTGACAGATTCACTTTGCTGGTTTATCACATTAATTCATGGCCTCCAAACTTTCAAAGGCTCCCTGTGTCTTGCATAAGAGGATAAAAATCCAAATCTCCTCAATTCACCACTCAAACTCTTCTACAGACAGATACCTTTCCAAATGACTAATGTTTCCTAAGGAAAACATTCTCCCAAAGAAATTTAGTTGTCAGCTCTATTCCCTCTATTCCCCTCCCCCAAAGCTAATCTTCACTTTATACTCTTGCATTTCCTTCACAAAGTAACAGCTCCAAATTCTTTGCAAATCTAAACTCCCATAGGCCAGCTCAAGTCCCAAGAGTTTCAGGTTCTTTAGACTCCTGAGGCCTAACTCGTCCCTCTCTACCCTGAACACCTATAGTATTCTTTGTATTAGAACTCATTAGATTATCTTCTAGACTCATGTGGGTATATCTGATCTTTCCAATGAGAACCTGAAGGCAAAGGCTATGTATTACATTTCCTTCCTTTTTCCCATAGCACTAGTATAATGCAAAACATAAAACAGATTTTCAATAATCACCTGTGTAATTTTGGATCTGTGAATTTCAGTAACTAGAATATGAAATCAGAATTCTTTTGGCATTATTGCACTTGTGAAGGTTAACCTGTGATATACCATAATACAAACAAGACTTCTGTGAATCTGTATTGTTAAAGGGGATTTCAAAATAAATAAAATTACTGTGAATCAATAAGAAGATACATGGAAACTAGGCATTATAACCTGGAGAACAAGATAGGTTTTTTAAATCCTAAAATTAGAGTCTGATACAAGTAACTTGTTTAAATGCTAGTGTTGGGACACAGAACAATACAGTAGTTAGGTTCTGTGGAAGAGAATATTGACCTATGGGTTTTATGGAATTCATGCAAGAATGAGCTAAACTATAATTGGACCAAAATGTAGTCATGGGCCTACGAAAATTCCAAATGAAATATCAATCTGTTTTTATTAAATTCAGGTTAGGAAAAAAATCTTCATCAGTTACTTGAGGTAGGTTTCAGAATCAGAGAGAGGCTCTCTCATTTCTGCTTGCAACTTTATTGCTCAAAGACCTCAGGATAGGGATGAGTAGTAGTGGTGATGAATGCAATCAATGAAGAATAAAAAGCTGAGTGAAGTGAAAAGATCTCCTCATTGTGGTCTAATCCCTCACCAGCTGTAGGACCCATGGCAAGTCACTCACCTCTGGGCCTAGTTTCTCAGCTCTAAAACAAGTCACTATCTAAAGGTTTTTCTGACTCCAAAATTCCAGGACAAGTGTAATCACAGGGGCTGTTAACAATGCATGACTCTTGTAAAGCAATTTCAAATCTTTCTTCCACATTTCAGGAAGGAATTAATTTTGCCAATCTAAAAGAAATGGATGCCATTCAGAGAGGAAAGACTGTCAGTTGAAAAAGCTAAGGAATTCTGTAAAAATGCTTATTTCTTCATTACAGTAAGATGTTTTAGCAGAGGAAACAGTGCTCTGGTAAAGATAACTAAAACTGCTTCCGTAAATTAGCCCTACTCCAGAGTAGTTATTATCTGTGCTGGTATGTAAAGAGGTGCCATTGTAGTTCAAAGCAGAAACAACACTCCTCAGAGTTTTCCAAAAATGAGAAAGTTCTCATCCTCGGGGTAAAGCTAGTAAACAGCTATGCAAATGATAAGGCACTGAAAAATGCACACTTTTTGCCATTCACTACTCCAACAAGCACAGCCTCTTCAAAACACTCGGTATTGTCTCCCTCCCAACCTGTCAAAGCTCAATTCCAGTTGTATCCTGAAACGGGAACTTAGCCGGACAATCTAACTTCTCCCCTTGGGAGTAGCCGTCCACAGGCCTGCTTCCTCCTCATCCCCGCTGGCTGCTCCCATGCCAACCCCGGGGCAGTCGCAGCCCCGACCCGGGTAAACACGCGCCCGAGTCTCGGGAGCGGCTTCCCCACGTCCTGAGAGCGGCGGGTCCCGCCCCTCGGAGCCCGGAGCCAGCTGTGTCGCGGCGGCCACCTCGGGCTGCTCTCCCCACCCTGAGCGCCACACCTCGCGCCTCTATCCCCGGGACGACAGCGCGCTGCCCAGCCCGCCCCTCCGAGTGCACAGGAACCGGCCGGTCGGGCGCCGCCGCGCCTCAGCCGCAGACGGACGACTCCCCCCTCGCCGCCGGCGCCTCAGCGCCTCCCGTGGCTGCCGGGCCGCAGCCGCGGCGCCTCCACGCCCAGGAACAGCCCCTTCCTCACCGGGACGCGCCGCACCGCAGCTCCACAGCCTCAGAGACACCGAGAGACACTCACCCCGGAGGCTCCTCCCGCCGCTGCTGCTGCCGCCGCTGGGACCGCTGCCGTCGCCCCCGCCGCCGCCACCAGCACCGCCATCCGCACCGGCGCCGGCACCCCCAGCCATCCTCCTCCTGCCGTCGCCGCCGCCCTCTCCTCTCCTGTCAGTGCCTCAGGCTCCGGGACTGCTCCAGGTCCCCCTCGCCGCCATTTTAACTCCTAGAGGGAGCAGGAGGCGCTCGGCTCGGCGCGACCCTGGGGCGCCTGCGCGGCGCTGCGGAGCCGGCTGAGGCCCCCAGCCGCCCCCGCCGTCGCCGCGCCCGAGGTCACGTGGTCCGACGTCGGCGCGCGCGCCAGGGCGGGCGGAGGCCAGTTCGTGGCCGCCGTGGGAGCTGAGTGCGCGCGCGTTATTTTTGCTTGTCGTCCGGACGCTGGGCGTCTTGGTTCGTTGAAGTTTGCTACTTGTCTCAGCATCTTACTTATTCCGGCGAATTGTGACACATTAGTAAATGCGTCAGAATGGGACGACCAGTTCTACCAATTCATGCGTCTATTCGGCGGCCAGCATCCCTCGAGTGGTCACACACAATGCATCGTTCTCAAAGGGAACTGCGCTTCCGCGGAAAATTTCTGACAGTCTGGGCGTTTGGGTGGCTGCTTCTTGGCAGTGCATCTTAAGCACTTGTCTACATGGTACTTTTACGAGCACCATCTTGCTAGCTGTATAGCAGGTTAAAAAAAAATCTTAAAGACACTGAAAAGTTTTCCTCAGCAAGATACCGCAGTAAACAAAGGACAAGATTGATGGACAGCACACAGTGGCCACGTGGGACAGCCAAATCGCTACTCCCTAGATGCCCCTTGTTTGGGAGTTTGCAATAATTTCAGCGATGCTGTAACAAGAACGTTTTATGGAGCACCTTACAGTTTAAAAAACACCGTGAAATACATGGTTTCGTTTGAACGCCAAAACCACCCTTTGAGGTAGTCGGGGTAGGTGTTATTATTGCCAGTTTTACAGGTAAGGAAACAGGCTCAGAGTACTGAGTCGTTTGCCCGGGGTCGCACACACACGCCTTAACTCGTAGGCAAGCCAAGACTAGAATCCAGGCATTCTGACCCTGGACTATTACACCTCACTGTCCTCTGACAGGCCTTAGCACTACGCGATGTATTTGTCTTCTGGGAATTTATTTAAAAGTACCGTATTTGCATTTTTAATCTCTATCCACTCTTTGAGAAACAAATTTTCTGTCAGTCTTTATTGTTGTTTTCATACTGTCAGGTTTTAGGCTGAAAATTTCGGTTCTTGGTGGGCCCATGGCCAGAGAATGACCAGACATGCCAAAGTTAGGCATGCACGAAAATGAGGTTTATAGAGGAGAGGAAAGATAGGATTATAAGGCAAGAGCAAAATACAGGTTTACAGAGCAGGGTACATACTTCACAGATGATGACTGGACCCATTGTTGCAGCAAAGAGAGTGGTTGGCTATGGTCTGGGTCTTATTTTATAGTGCCTGGATGATGACCTCCCTTTGGCTCAGAGGTCACCATGGAACCACTTTGATTGGACAGTTGGGAGTCACATGACCTGAGCCTTAACTATGCATGTGGGTTCTAGGTCACTTTCCAGACTTTATGGTACCCATGCTGCTTGGCTTGTGGGCTAGAGGGTCGTCTGCATTCTTTTGCAACTGGCATGCCAAGTTGTGATTGGCAGATTCATAGGTTATTCCCTCCTCCCGCAGGTATGGAGAATTAGAGTGGGGAAGGACCAAGATGGGGGCAACAGCACACACTTTCGTCCCTAGGAGACCCAGAATCCCTTGCTATCTACCTAACAAAACCACCTCTAAGCTTAAAAGAAGCACAATTTGAACTTTTCTGATGTATTTTCAACCATCTCTTGATCCTTTATTATTTTACATATCCTTCAGGGGAAGGACTTTAACTCTTGGAATATCATCCTTGTTTTCTCTGGACTTTCCTCAGATTCGTTATTTCTTCCTCATTCATCACCTCCTTACTTCTTTGAAAGGCTAGGTTTTCCAGATTATATTACTTCATTTTTTCCTTTCATCCCACGTGTCTCCTTTATCCCAGTCCTTGAAGCTTTGGAGATTGTAGTACAGAGTAGTAGTCTCTTGCCTGAAAAAGGATTCCCTTCTAGCTAATAAGGGTCTCTTCAACTGAGCACATAGCTGTGAGCAGTAGACAAAAAGTTCATGGAAAAGTGAGAAAAATACAAGGGAAATAGGTCCATCTAGTTGGAGCCAATTAGCTCTGAGTGCCTACCTCCTATTCTTCCTCACTGTTAGACTTCCCCTAAAGGTATAATTGAACCTTATCTAAATTCAAGCCACCTACCATTATTTTCCATTATTTTACCTTTGTCTTCATTAGCTAAATATGGTTGATCTTTGAACAACATGGATTTGAACTGTGCAAGTCCACTTATACCTGGATTTTTTTCAGTGTTCTCCAGATTCAAAACCCACCTATAGTGAGGGCAGACTCTTCACATATATGTGGGTTCTGCAGAGTGGACTGCAGGATTAGAATACACTCAGATTTTGGTGTACTCAGGGGTCCCCTGCGTATACCGAGGGACGATTGTATTGCATTAACTGAAAGAGCTATGATGAACAAACTAAAAATTCCTGTGTCTACATTGCTTCTTGATAATTTATTAAAATGTTAAAGGATGGCTGAGCATGGTGGCTCCCGCCTGTAATCCTAGCACTCTTGGAGGCCGAGGCGGGCGGATTGGTTGAGCTCAGGAGTTCGAGACCAGCCTGAACAAGGGCGAGACCCCGTCTCTACTAAAAAAATAGAAAGAAATTAGCTGGACAACTTAAAACATATATATAAAAAAAATTAGCTGGGCATGGTGGTGCATGCCTATAGTCCCAGCTACTTGGGAGGCTGAGGCAGGAGGATTGCTTGAGCCCAGGAGTTTGAGGTTGCTGTGAGCTAGGCTGACGCCACAGCACTCTAGCCTGGGCAACAGAGTGAGACACTGTCTCAAAAAAAAATAAATAAATAAAATATTAAATGAGATCAATCCCCACTATATTTTCTCACTTATTCCTCATCTTCATTAATTGCCATTTGTGCTGTTTCCTAGCTGCAATTTAAAAAACAAAATCAAAATGATATCAACGATAACATTCTAAGTAATTTGAGTAACAGCTATTTTTATAAGAGCCTTTGATGTGGAAATCTAAGGCTTTTTGAAAAGCGGAATAAGCTGATTCTACCTTGTCCTTTTGTCTATCTGCACATCTGGAGAACTCTAGGAGACTATTTGGATCTAGAAACTATACATATGTGATCCATGATTCTTTCTATCCTTTAATTCATTCACTTTGTGTTTTCTCATTATACCACTTAGCTGCACTTTTGAGAACCTGAATTCACTCTGTTTACATGTTCATCAGAGTTTGGATTACTCTATTTTAGTTCAGTCCAACACTTTTTTTTTTTTTTGGAGACAGGCTGTCACTCTGTTGCCCCAGGCTAGAGTGCAGTGGCATCATCATAGCTCACTGCAACCTCAAACCCCTGGGCTCAAGCTTTCTTCCTGTCTCAGCCTCCCAAGTAGCTGGGACTAAAGGCATTTAGTCCCAGGAATTCCTTACCTCAAGCGATCCTTCTGCCCTGGCCTGACAGAGTGCTAGGATTACAGGCATGACCCACTGCACCAAGCCCCAACACATATTTTTAAAGCATTTAATACCATGTGCCAAGTTCAGTACTAGATGCTAGGGGTAAAAAAATAAACAGATCGTTGCCCTTGAGGAGCTTAGAATCTAAGTAGAAAGACAGAATGAAAAACAATTTTTTTAAAAAGGGCTAGTGCTAAAATGGTACTCAGTAGTGGTGAAAAGGATGGGTTGTAGAGTCAGACAGACCTGTGTGGCCATGTGATACAAGCAGGCCATTCTGAACCTTTTCTGGAAACTTCTGTTGGGCTCTCAGAGGAGATAGTTTCTCTTACTCCTATTCTCTGGGATTATGACCTTAAAGAACAATGTAATTGGATTCCTTGGTTATGAAGATAAAGGCTTTGCAGTAGGAGAGAAGGCAGACCATAATCAGAAAGAAACAAAGAAAGTGAGAGAAAGGGAAGCCATGGACTTCATATGAACACCTGGGCCTAGCTGTGCCTGAAACCAATGCATCCCTGGTCTTGTAGTTTTTAGGAGCCATTGCCCTAACACCTCTTTTAATCTTAAGATAGTTGGAAACAGGTAAAAATAGTGGGTTTCTTTTGCTTGCAATCGAGAGTACTAAATTTATGTTCTGTTCCTCTCCCTGCTCCCCTCATCAGGGAATGGCACCCCATCCACCTGGTCACCTAAACTAAAAACCTGAGTCATCTACATCTAACTGTGTATTCCACTTTCTGTCACTCCTGTCTCTTCCTTTCTTTGTGCCCCCTCTTCTACCATACATAACCTTCCTCTGACGCCCCTTCCCAGGCTCATCTTCCTGGAAATATAGTGTGGAGCTGGGTTTTTGAAATTATGAAGAAAAGACAAATTTTATTTCCTCCTATTGCTTTACATATAACAATACTGTTTTCATGCATTTTTCTGAATTTCCTGGAGTCTAAAAGGAGAAAAAGACTGAAAACATAGTGTCAAAGTGCCCAGTACAGTACAGTAAGCACCTGGTAGGTGCTTAATAAATTTAAAAATTAGTAAGCAATAATTATTAAAGTGTTTATTAATTATTAAATTAATAAATATTTGAGAAAATAATATTGGAGAATATCTTCATTGATATTTTTCTTGAAAAGACTTCATAAGCAGAAAAAATTATAAAGACAAGATTCATGGATTCAACTACATTTAAAATATGAACTTCAGCTCATCAACATATACGATAGAATGAAAAGGCAAACCATACAATGGAAAAAGATATTTACAATACATTAAACCAAAAAGAGCTTATATTCAACGTACATAAAGAATCCTTACAACTTGGTAAGAAAATACATGATAGAAAATGACAAAAGACTTGAACAAATGAATCCAAATGAGGCAAATGAGAAGGTGGTCAACCATATTAGTATAAGGGAAGTGAAAATTAGAACCACAATAAAATAACACTCCTGACTCATCAGATTGGCTGAAAAAAAGACAATTCCAAGTATTGATGAGGACATGGACTAACAGGAACTCTCTATACTGCTGGTAGGAATAAAAATAGGAAAAATCATTTAGGAAAGTGGTTTTGGCATTACCTAGGAAAAATAAAAATTGGCTTGGCTTATGGCCCAGTCCCTTCACTATTGGGTATATAGAAAAACTTATCCCCATGTGCACCAATATATATGAGCAAGAATCTTCATAATAGCATTGTTTATGAGAGTCAAAAACTGGTAACAACTCAAATATCCATCAATGTGGTATATTCATGCATTAAATGAACTTGAGCTATAAACAACTTGAATGAATCTTAGAAACATGATATTAAGCCAAAAAAGCAAGACACAAAAGTAATTATATGAAAAAATTCCATGCATTGTATTTCATTCATTCTAAGATGCACTTTTTTTTTTTTTTTTTTTTGAGACAGAGTCTCACTTTGTTGCCCTGGCTAGAGTGAGTGCCGTGGGTGGTGTCAGCCTAGCTCACAGCAACCTCACACTCCTGGGCTCAAGCAATCCTACTGCCTCAGCCTCCCAAGTAGCTGGGACTACAGGCATGCGCCACCATGCCCGGCTAATTTTTTCCATATATTTTTAGCTGTCCAATTAATTTCTTTCTATTTTTG
>CAUYSK010119728.1:0-63384 GCA_963575035.1 Avahi laniger
TCTTGTATACTCCTGGATAGAGCTGGAAGCATTCTACTAAGTGAGGTATCCCAAGAATTGAAAGACAAGCACCACATGTACTCACCATCAAATTGGTATTAACTGATCAACACATAAGTGCACATATAAGAATAACATCTACTGGATGTTGGGCAGGGGAGAGGGGGGAGGGGGGAGAGGGGACGGGTATATACGTACACAAAGAGTGCAATGCGCACCACCCGAAGGATGGACATATTTGAAACTCGGACTTAGGAGGGGAGGGGGGGCAAGGGCAACATACATAACCTAAACATCTGTACCCCCATAATATGCTGAAATAAAAAAAAAAATATTTCCCCCCTCACAACAGTTGCCCATTGATTACTGGTGTGGAGAATTCCATGTGTAGACGAAATACAGCAAAATTTCAGTCATACACTCTGTTTCTCTCTGCTATTCAGTTTGCTTTTAGGTTACCTTTAACAACTTTCTTGATAATCAATTTCAATATTAACCAAAACAAAAAGATCAATATGTAGTAAAAGAAATAATATTTTTAAGCTTATCCATTACATTATTCTTTCAGGAAAGGTACTAGATATTTGACAATAGAGCTAGCATCAGGAACAATAGTATGTATGATGAATTCTGTAGTTTATTTTTATTAAAATACATTAGTTGAACAATTTAAGCTTTTTTCTTCCTTAGGATTTCACAAGGGTGTGCTTTGGCCAATGTTTTTTCTATCCTCTTTCTCAAAACATCCAGATTTCCAAATGGTTTACTAATTTTATGTAAGGTGGAACAAAGTTCTCTTGTTCTTGATATTGTTAAATAACCAGTTATTTCCCATCAGCATGATGTACCTCAGTGTTGTATTTTCATTCTGGGGTGATTTTGCTCATCAGGGGACATTGGCATTGCCCAGAGACAGATTGATTGACATAACTGGAGGCTGTCACTGGCATCCGGTATGGAGAGTGCAGGGATGCTGCTAGACATTCTGTAACGCACAGAGCAGCCCGCCACACAAAGACTGATCTAGCTCAAAATGTTAATAATGCCTCAGGTGAGAAAGCCTGATACATAGAACTTCATTCTTTAAAGTGTAAGGGACAAAGACGTCACCTGTAAATTCAGCATCCATGTTTATACTGTCATGACCCTGTCCATTTGCTTGTGAAAAAGATGTGAAGTGACTTGATGGTACGAAGTTGTTCCTCAGAGGTTACTCAATTATAATATAAGTGTGCCAGTTTGTCTCTGTACCTTATAAGTTACCCAAATGGATTCACTTCTCATTGAGTTAATGTAATTCTTTGTGGTTTTTTTTAAGCACTTAAATATAAATCCAGTCACATGGATGAGAAAACCATTGCTGTACTTGTTGCTGGACTGGTGACCACTGCAGTTATCATTGTCGGAGCCATTCTTTTCGTCCCAGGTAAAATGTACAGTTGCTAGGAGGGAACGGAGGATGTAGATGAGTGTGTTGCAAGGGGGAGGGTATTATTAGTTTCCTAGGGCTGCTGGAACAAATTAGCACAAACTAAGTGGCTTAAAACAACAGAAATTCTCTTGCTGCTCTGGAGGCCGTAAGTCCGAAATTAGGGTGTCATCAGGGCCACACTCCCTCACGAGCCTCTGGGGTAGAATTCATTCCTTGCCTCTTCTAGCTTTTGTATTTGCTGAGGAATGATGGTCCTTGGCATTCTTTAGTCTGTGGCAGCATAACTCCAATATCTGCCTCTGTGGTCACGTTGCCTTCTCCTCTACCTTTGTCTTCACCTCTGTGTGGTTGTTTTTGTTGTTTTGTGTTTTGTTTTGTTTTAGTTTTTTTTTTTTTTTTTTTTGGTCAAATCTCCCTCTTCCTCTCAATTAGGGCCCACCCATGTAATCCAGGATAAGCTCCTCCTTTTCAAGGTCTTTAACTTAATCACATCTTTTGCCATGTAATACAATACTCTTTTGCCATATAAGGTAATATTCACAGGTTCTAGGGATGAGGAGATGGAAATGTCTTTAAGGCCACCATTCCACCCACTGCAGAGGCAAACTTCAGTGTACAAGGACATGGAATGGAACTAGATTTGCCCAAAATGGCAGTTGCATTTGGAGGAGGGGAGTGGGGCTGGGAAATAAGGGTGTATAGCACATGAAAAGAAAAGCAAAAAAAGCCCAGAACTCAAAGTGGCAGGCTGTAGTACACCATTGTTGTTTCTAGAGAAGCATGCAGTACAGGTGTAACATGTAGGGACATAAATTTGGCAGCTCTGTTTGCCTCTGGAGTTAGTGAGGTCATGGGGTAGGACGTGAATTCAGAAGACAATTTGAAAGAACAATTAATTTGACTTTGGGACATATTGAATATGGCAAATGAAGGGAATGGTAGAAGGTGGCTACAAAGTTCCTCATCTGGAATTCTGTAAGATAGTTAGGGAAGAGGTAAAGCCAATCCAAGCTTTCAACATGTTGAGACTTGTGTGTCTTAAGTTCGGTCTTAAATAATTGAAAAGTAATCACTTATTTTGTCTGAAGCTTTGGGGGAAACATATATTTTTAAACCTTTTAGTTTATAAGAGTATTATCAAGATTAATACATTTAATAAATTAAGTACTTTAGCTTCCTGAAGAGTAGAAAGTATGTAGGAAAATATTTTAAATATTTGTGTTTATTAACAGGTGAATATTCAGTAAAGAATTCTACTGGACTTGGTTTAATTGTAACTACTACAGGGTTATTATTATTACTTCACTACTATGTGTTTAAAACAAGTGAGTATTTGTTATTACTGCATGATTTTGGCTACAATTTTCATTTAAAAATGTCACTTTTGGTGTAAATAATCTTATACAGATTTCTTGTTATAACTCAATAAATACTGGTTTATTAAAAGATTTTCCATGCTATTCTTAGTGACATTTTTCCATTCTGATTAATTTTAAGGTTGTCCGAGGTCTTCAAGGCATTCAGTTATTTTGAAAAAAGTGATTTTCATATGTATTTTATACTGGTCAGAATAATTTTAAATTATTCTATATAATATCTTAATAATTATCTTCATATTCTAATTTTCGTCTTTTTGAATTTATAAATAGAAATTAAATACAGCCTTTTTCTTCTTTAGCTTAGCCTCTCCATTAAAAAGACTAGTTCTATAAAATGGGGTTATAAATCACAAATAGTAGAAACATATTTTTTTTAGTTATTAGCAAACCTTGACACGTTAGTTTTAAAAGATGGTATAGATATGCAAACTATAATTAATGTGATTTTTACTGCATTTTGAAAGTAAATCAGTAACATATGTTTGTTAGTTACATTTAACACTTGATCTTAGAGTCTACTTACCATACATCAGAAAGGTATTGATTTGTTATAAAATTACAGATCTTCTGGATGCACAAGGTAGAGTCTGATGTTTCCAGTCACATGTTTGCATAATGATTCTCTCCACCAAAGCAATTCTGTGTGCATGTGAAGAAGCCAAGCATAATAGCCATCCCAATTGCAAATTGTACAAGTGTGGTAAAAGCAGCATTGTTCTAAGAGTTGGAGTAAAAACTGCCAGTCCAGCTTAGCTGACTATGAAAATAGAAGGCTGCCGAATGTGTGAATTTGGATTTGACTACTTGTGTGGAAGGGTTAGGTCACTGGAAAAGCATCTACCATCGGACAAGGAACTCCAGAGTTGGTCTTTAGTCATAGGATATTCCTGATTACACCAAATGTAAATAGGAGTGATTGCTTGTTAAATGCTCTGAACATACTTCTGTTTAATCCTTTTCCTTCCCCCAGCCATTGGCATTCCCTCCTTCGTCATTGCCATATTGGTCATTCAGCTCCTGGCCTATGTACTCGCTGTGGTTGGATTGAGTCTCTGTATTTCGGGTAAGAGTCACATCCTTCTGTAGTCCTGATTTGGATTTCTGTTGGACAGAGCTCTTCTTTCTTTTCCTCGTTCTTTCTTTCTCTTTCTTTTAATATAAAGACTTTATTTCTTTAGAGCAGTTTTAGGTTCACAGAAAATTTGCGTGGAAAGTACAGAGAATTCCCGTATACCCCCACCCCCTCCATACACCCCACAGCCACAGCCTCCCTCAGGATCCTCCACCAGAGTAGCACATTTGTTACAAGTGACGAACCAGCACTGACAACCTCATTATTGCTCAAAGTTCATAGTTCACATTAGGGTTCACTTACGGTGTCGTATGTTCTGTGGGCCTTGAAAAATGTATGGTGACATGTGTCCACTGTTGTAGTATCATACGGAATAGTTTCACTGCCCTAAAAATTGCCTTTGCTCCTCTATTCATCCCTCTCTCTCCCCAAACCCCTGGCAACACTGATCTTTTTACTGTGTCCATAATTTTGCATTTTCCGGAATATCTTATAGTTGAAGTCCTACAGTATGTAGTCTTTTCAGACTGGCTTCTTTCCTTTAGAAATATGCATCTAAGTTTCCTCCATATCTTGTCATGGCTTGATAGCTCATTATTTTTTAAAGCTGAGTAATATTCCATTGTGTGGATGTGCCACAGTTTGGTTATGCTTTCACCTATTGAGGGACATCTTGATTGCTTTCAGTTTTTTGTGACTGTAAATAAAGATGCTATAAACATCTATGTGCATATTTTTGCGTGGATATAAGTTTTCAACTCCATTTGATAAATACCAAGGAGTGCTATTACAGTATGTTAAGGGTATGTTTCGTTTTGTAATAAACTGCCAAACTCTCTGTATCAAAATGGCTGTACCATTTCTGTATTACCATTACCAATAAATGAGAGTTCCTGTTTCTCCACCTACTTGACAACATTTAGTGTTGTCAGCTTTTCTTTTTAAACTAAGTTTTCCCGCAGTAAGAATAGTACTTTCCACATTGCTGTGAGCATAATGTCTATATATATGGCTTGTGGGCTGATTGTTCAAGCAGCCAAACTGCTATGCCTATATTTGTGGAAGAACTTTTGAAATCATCAGGCTCCAATTTGGTTGGAGCGTTAGATTTTATGCACTATTTCCCATTAGTCTTGGTATGCTAAGTTATGTGCTATGCAAAGGTGGGCTTTTTTCTTATAATAATTTGGAGTCATTACACTGGCTGAGTTAATAATAATAAACATATGTAGATAATTTTTGGTTTTTGATCATTAGAAATATAATTACTCTCCTTGAAACTTTTTATTACTACTATTATTGCTGATTTCTTTAAAAAGTTTAGTTATTTCTTACCTATTTCTAATACAAAATTTTATTTGTTTTACAGCATGTATACCAATGCATGGCCCTCTTCTGATTGCAGGTTTGGTTATCTTTGCTCTAATCCAATTACTTGGACTAGTTTATATGAAATTTGTGGGTAAGTCAATCTTATTTTTGTTAGCCTATGCCAAGAATTTCAGATACGTAACTTGGAAAATGCTTTTTATTTGGTTTTTCCAGTTTAGGACCAAAGAAATATATTTATAACCCCCAAAATGAGAAAATATAGTTGGAATGATTTGAGGGTGATTAAGGAGGGTAGAAGGCGTATGAACCAATGAAAAGTTCAGGTTATTAACTAATTTAAAAGAAAATGGTTTTAAGTGTTAGAATGTGTAGATTTGTTTATTCTAAGTAAAAGGGGCACTGTTTGAAACTCCATTTTAAGTAACAGAAAAGTATGTTTAATTGTTGTTTCTGTGATAGAGCTCTCTTACAGAGACCTGTTTGTCACTTGCTCTTGGTTTTGCCCCGTTTATAAACATGGGTGCCCCTAAGTAGACAGGAATTGAAATTCAAAATCAGTCACTTTGGTTAATTTAAAGAGCAGTGACCTCCAGTGCATGACTTTAAAATATTTCTAGCTAAAACCAATATAATAAAACATTGAGTTTTACAATTTAGGCTTTTACTACTTTTAAAATCAGTTCTTAGTAAGCATGGAATTTTGTATTTAATCTGCCAATTTTCATGTAACAGATTTCTGCACAAATTCTTATTTTTGACATGTAGAGAGATAGATGCTATTAATAGTGCTTGGAACTTGTTCCCTATAATCTGATTTATACTAATCTCCCACTTAAAAAAAACTTCTTTTTATTTATGAAATAAAGCAAAGTTACAAATTAAAAAAACAATGTTTCTGCTTTGCTTTAGGTGAACTTTACTGTATGTGTTTCTAAAAATTAATGCAAAACTTAAATTGTTATAGTCAAATAATTTCCCATATGACTTTTGCAATACTTTCAAAGAAATTTTACCTTTATTTCTGAATTTTAGTTCTTAGTGACTGATAATTAAGTTTGATTCTGTTATATATTCTCTGTCTCCCTTTAATTAGTACTTATTAGATAAATAATTAGAATACTTAACCAAAATCTACCTATCTTCAGTTTGTGTTCATAAATGTCAGTTGTTTCTCAATGAAATGTTTAAAGTTTATGCCACGTAAGTCCATACAACGTAATTAAGACATCTAAAGCAGAATGACATTCATGTGGTAGCTATAGTGAGCATCTGGAATGTTGATGCATATTCTACTTTTGTTGAGTCTTCTAATCATCATATGTCTTGTCCCGGAAGATGACACTGCTAATTTCGTTGCTCCCCATGAATGCCTGAGCACAGTTTGTGACCTGCAGTATTCACACAGCTCTGGAGGAGTAGCATTAGGTGTCTTTGACAAATGGGCATCCTCACTATCAGGATTTCCCTTTACTCCCATCCCCCCGCCATGCCTTCCATATCTAGCAAAGAATGGTATTCAGTACAATCGCCATCAGGTCTGGTGATGATGCCTCAGGTGGGACTCAGCATTGTCTGGCTACCACCCCCTCAACCTCACTCTCCCGCCTTCTCCATCGCTTCCATATCCAAGAAGCCAGTGAAACACTGTGATTGCAAGTGTCACTGTTCTGACATTAAAATTAAAATGAAAGTGAAATCCCAACAAGTACCTAAAATTATTTTTTCTTTATCGTAGGTTAGCAATAAGTATACTATATGTAAATTAAAAATTTAGTCCAGTTTTATTGGCATTTTGAAAATATCCTAAATTAACTTTTCAAATCAACTTGTCTGATGCCAGAGTTCAGAGGCACACCACCGGTCAGTTGAAAGGCAAGAAGAGACAAACAAGGTACAGGAAAGTTGCTCTTTAGGTAATGTAGTAGACTAGGAAAATTAATATGTTTTGCTCATATAATCTGACTGTGTAAATCTGAATATATGTAATGTTAAGGTTGCAAATTTGAGCATTTGTATCAGGAAGTGAAAACTGTAAATGTCTCCAAAATAGTTTTTACTCATTGAAGATATTCTGTGTTAGAAAAGCCTAATGATTGTTTCTTGATTTAAATGCAATAAAATTCTCAGATAGTTAAAAAAAAAAAAAAACCCAAGCTCTCTATTTAAGAGTAAGTTAATGTTGCTGTGAGAATTTTAACTTTCATAATTTTCATTGTTTCCAAGTTTAAATTTGTAGCCTTGTTTGTTTTTGTTTTAAAGAGTAGGATTTGACTTTTACTTTTTATGGCCTTCTTTTTTGACAGTATTAGATTTTTTTTTTCCTTTTTACTGGAAGATTTTAATTTTATAAAATGAGATAAGGGGCTGGGGACAATAACTTAATGTTAGAGCATATAAAAGATTATAAGAAACTAAACTCAGTAAAGTTGGGCTTGTTTATATAGGACATTTATATCCATTATTTATAAGAGTCAATACTTACTCATTTTTTAAAGCTATTACCAGTTAATTCATTAAAATGACATATTATAGTGTTTTGCTACAAATCAACCTAGTAGTAGTCAGAACCATATTTACCACAACATCTCATATTTTAGAATAATGCAGATATGGAATATATATATAGAATTTATATATGTGTGTATATATATATTCAGAGATATTTTCTTTTTCTAAAATTGTATAAACCCTGTAATTTTTATTATCTATATAACATTCCATTGGTGACTGTAATTAACTATTCCCAATTCTTTTTTTTCCTTTTTATTTATACAAATTTATAGGGTACATGTGATATTTTGTTACCTGCATAGATAGCTTAGTGATCAGGTCAGGGCTTTTAGGTATCCTTCACCCAGATAATGTACACTGTACCTATTAACCAATTTCTCATCATCCTCCCGCTTCCATTCCTTCACTGAGTCTCTGTTATCACTCCACTCTCTGTGTCCATGTGAACACATTTCTTAGCACCCACTTATGAGTGAGAATATGCGATGTTTGTCTTTCTGTTCCTGGCTTATTTCACTTAAGATAATGACCTCCAATCCCATCGGTGTTGCTGCAAAAGATATGATTTAATTCTCTTTTATGGCTGAATAGTATTCCATTGTGTATATCTACTACATTTTCTTTATCCATTCATCTATTGATGGACACACAGGTTGATTCCATGTCTTTGCTGTTGTGAATACTGCTGTGATAAACGTACAAGCACAGGTTATCTTTTGGATATATTGATTTCTTTTCCTTTGGGTAGATAGTTAGTAGTGGGATTGCTGGATTGAATGGTAGTTCTATTTTTAATTCTTTGAGAAATCTCCATACTGTTTTCCATAGAGGCTGTACTAATTTACATTCCCACCAACAGTGTATAAGAGTTTGCTTTTCTGCACATCCTTACCAACATCTATTGATTTTTGTCATTTTAATAACAGCCATTCTGACTGGGATATCTCTTTGTGGTTTTGATTTGTATTTCTCTGATGATTAGTGATGTTGAGCATTTTTTCAAATACCTATTGGCTATTTCCATATTTTCTTTTGAAAAATGTATTCATTTCCTTTGCCCACTTTTTAATGGGATTTTTGGGGTTTTGTTGTTGTTGTTGAATTGTTTGAGTTCCTTGTGTATTCTGAATATTAGTCCCCTGTTGGATGAATAGTTTGCAGGTATTTTCTCCCATTCAACAGGTTGTCTTTTCACTCTGTTGGACATTTCTTTTGCTGTGCAGAAGCTTTTTAGTTTAATTAAGTCCCATTTGTCTATTTCTATTTTTGTTGCCTGTGCTTTTGAGATCATAGTTATAAATTCTTTGCCTAGACCAATGGGCAGAAAAGTTTTCCCTGGGTTTTAATCTAGTATTTTCATAATTTTGGGTCTTATATTTAAGTCTTTAATACATCTTGAGTTGATTTTTGTATATGGTGAGAGATAGAGGTCCAGTTTCATTCTTCTGCATATGGCTATCCAATTTTCCCAGCACTTTTTATAGAAGAGGGTGTTCTTTCCTCAATGTGTGTTCTTGTTGGCTTTGTCAAAGATCCAGTGACTGTAAATATGTGGCTTTATTTCTGAATTCTCTATTCTATTCCATTGATCTATGCCTCTATTTTTATACCAGTATGATGCTGTTTGGGTTACTGTAGCCTTGTAATATAATTTCAAGTCAGGTAATGTGATGCCTCCAGCTTTGTTCTTTTTGTTTAGGATTGCTTTGGCTGTTTGGTTCTTTTTTGGTTCCATATAAATTTTAAGATTGTTTTTTCTAATTCTATGAAAATGATGTTGGTATTTTTATAGGGATTGCATTGAATCTGTAGATTTCTTTAGGCAGTATGATCATTTTAATGATATTAATCTGATCTATAAGCATGTGATGTTTTTCCATTTGTTTGTGTCATCTTCAATTTCTTTCATCAGTGTTTTGTAGTTTTCCTTGTAGAAATCTTTCACCTCCTTAGTTAAACTTATCCCTAGGTGTTTGTGTGTGTGTGTGTGTGTGTGTATGTGTGTTTGCTATTGTAAATGGAATTTCCTTCTTGATTTTTTTTCTCAGCTAGATTGTTATTGGTATATGGAAACACCACCGATTTTTGTACATTGATTTTGTATCCTGAAACATTAAGAGTTTTTTGATGGAGTCTAGATTTTTCTTGATATAGGGTCATATCATCAACAAACAGGGAAAATTTGGCTTCCTCTTCTTCAATTTGGATGCTTGTTATTTCTTTCTCTTGCCTCATTGCTCTGGCTAGGACTTACGGTACTACGTTGAATAAGAGTGGTGAAATGGGCATCCTTGTCTTGTTCCAGTCCTTAGAGGAAATGCTTTCAGCTTTTTTCAGTATGTAAGCTTTGGGTATGTCATGTATGGCCTTTATTATCTTGAAGTTTGTTCGTTTTATGTCTGACTGGTTGAGGGATTTTATCATGAATGTATGCTGAATTTTATCAAATGCTTTGTCTACATCTTTTGAGCTGATCATATTGTTTTTGTTCTTGATTCTGTGTATGTGATGTATCAAATTTATTGATTTGCATATGTTGAACCATCATTCCATTCTTGGTATAAAACCCACTCAGTTTTATGTTGTATTATCTTTTTGATGTTCTGTTGGATTCAGTTTGTTAGTATATTTTGTTGAGGACTTTTGCATCTATGTTCATCACGGATATTAGTTTGTAATTTTCTTTTTTTGTTATAGTTTTCTGGTTTTGATATCAGGGTGGTGCTGGCTTCATAAAATGAGCTAAGGAGAATTGATTTTTTGGAACAGTTTCAGGAGGATTGGTGTTAGTTGTTCTCTGTATGTTTGGTACAATTTGGCTGTGAATCCATCTGGTCCTAGACTTTTCTTTGTTGGGAGATCTGTTACTACTGATTCGATCTCATTACTTGTTATTGGTCTATTCAGGTCTATTTCTTCCTGTTTGAATCTTGGGAGGTTATATGTTTCTAGGAATTTATCTGTTCCCTCTGAGTTTTCTGTTTTTCTAAGTGTGTTGTAATTCATAATAGTCTCTGATGATCTTTTGTATTACTGTAGTATCAGTTGTAATGTCTCTTTTTTCATTTCTGATTTTGTTTATTTGGTATTCTCTCTTCTTGGTTAGTATAGCTAGTGGTTTATAAATTTTATTTACCTTTTCAAAGAACAAAGTTTTCATTTCATTGATCCTTTGTATTGTTTTATTAGTTTCTGTTTCATTTAGTTCTGCTCTGACCTTTTTTATTTATTTTGGTATGCTAATTTTGGGTTGGTTTGTTCTTTCCTAGTTCTTTGTGGTTTGTTGTTGGATTGTTAATCTTTCTACTTTTTTGATGTAAACATTTATAACTATAAGCTTCCTTCTTAGCCCTGCTTTTACTATATCCGACAGTTTTGGTATGGTGTGTTTCCATTTTCATTTGTTTCAGAATATTTTTATTTCCATCCTAATTTTTTCATTGACTCAATAATGGTTATTCAGGAGCATGTAATTTAATTTATATGTATTGGAATAGTTTCTGAAGTTCCTCTTTGTATTGATTTCTAGTTTTATTCCACTACGGTCTGAGAAAATACTTGATATGATTTTGATTTTTAAACATTTGCTGAGAGTCGTCCTGTAGCCTAACATATGGTCTCATCTTGGAAAATGTTCCATGTACTGATGACAAGAATATATGTATTCTGCAGTTGTTGGGTAGAATGTTCTGTAAATGTCTGTTAGATCCATTTAGTCTAAAGTTTAGATTAAGGCTGGGCACGGTGGCTCAATGCCTGTAATCTTAGTACTCTGGGAGGCTGAGGCAGGAGGATCACCCAAGGTCAGGAGTTTGAGACCAGCCTGAGCAAGAGTGAGACCCTGTCTCTACTAAAAAAATAGAAATAAATTAGCCATACAACTAAAAATATATAGAAAAAATTAGCCAGGCATGGTGGCGCATGCCTGTAGTCCCAGCTACTCAGGAGGCTGAAGCAGAAGGATTGCTTGAGCCCAGGAGTTTGAGGTTGCTGTGAGCTAGGCTGGCACCACAGCACTCTTGCCTGGGCAACAGAGTGAGACTCTGTCTCAAAAAATAAAAAAATAAATAAAGTTTAGTTTAACTCCAATATTTCTTGATTTTCTGTCTAGATGATCTAATACTACAAGTGGTATAATGAAGTCCCACACTATTATTGTATTGTAGTCTATCTCTCTCTTTAGGTCTAGTCATATTTGTTTTATGAATCTGGGTGGTTGGGTCCATGTATATTTAAAATTATTATATCCTCTTTTTTTAATTTTTTTCTGTTTTTGACTCAAAGTCGGTTTTATCTGATATAAGTACTCCTGCTTGCTTTTGGTTTCAATTTGCATGGAATATCTTTTTCCACCCCTTTACTTTCAGTCCATATGTGACTTTTTAGGTAAGGTGAGTTTCTTATAAGCAGCATGTAGTTAGATCATGTTTATATCCATTCAGCCAATCTATACATTTTAAATGGAGCATTTAATTCATTTACATTCAAGGTAATTATCGATATGTGAAGTTTTGTTCCTATCATATTGTTCAATTGTTTTTTGGTTGTTTTATAATTTTTTTGTTTCTTTTTCTATTACTATTTGTCATTGTGGTTTGATGGATTTCTATTGTGGTGTTATTTGATTCCTTTCTCCTCCTCCTTTGTGTGATTGCTTTACCAGTAAGTTTTATTCTTTCATGTGTTTTCATGGTGGTAAATGTCATCCTTTTCCTTCCACGTTTAGGACTGCCATGAGCATTTCTTATAGGGCTGGTCTAGTGGTGATGAATTCCCTCAGTGTTTGTCTGGGAAAGACTTTATTTCTCTTTCATTTATGAAGGATAATCATCTTGCTGGATATAATATTCTTCGCTGACTTTTTTTTTTCTTTCAGCACTTTGAATATGTCATTCCATCCTCTTCTAGCCTGTAAAGTTTCTGCTGAGAAGTCTGCTGTTAGTCTGATGGGGTTTTCTTTATAGCTGACTAGATGAGTGTCTCTTGTGTTTTAAAATTTTCTCTTTCACTTTGACTTTAGACAGTCTGATTATAAGGTGCTCTGGTGAAGACCTTTTTGCATTGTATTTGTTTGGGGATTACCAAGCCTCCTGTAGCTGAATGTCTAAGTCTCTTCCCAGACTTGGGAAGTTTTAATCTATTATTTCATGAAATGGATATTCTGAACTTTTGATCTCCCTTTGTCCTTGGGGATACCAGTAATTGAAATATTCAGTCTCTTCATGTTATCCCAAACATTTTGAAGGCTTTGTTTGTTCTTTTTTCTTTTTTTTTTTCTTTATTTTTGTCTGACTGGATTATTTCAAAAGACCTGTCTTCAAATTCTGAAATTCTTGCTTTTACTTGGTCTAGTCTATTTTTGAAGGTTTCAAATGTATTTTGTATTTCCTTTAATGAATTCTTCAGTTCCAGAATTTCTCTTTATGTTTTTTTTGTTTGTTTGTTTGTTTGTTTGTTTGTTTTATATATCTGTCTCCTTGGTAAATTTTTCATTCACATCTGGAATTGTTTTTCTGAGTTCTTTGTATCAGTTTTCAGATTTCTCTTTTATCTCATTAAACTTCTTAAAAATCAGTATTTTGAATTCTTTATCTGGGATTTTGAGAATTTCTTTTTGGTTAAGATCTATTGCTAGAGAATTTTGTTTCTGAGGATGTCATATTTCCTTGCTTTTTAATGTTTCATGTCTCTTAAAGTTGATATTATCACATCTGGTGTGATGGTCACTTCTTCCTATATTTGAATTTACTTGCATTGGTGATAGACTTTTTTTTTTTTTTTTAATTGAGACAGAGTCTCACTCTGTTGCGCTGGCTAGAGTGAGTGCCGTGGCGTCAGCGTAGCTCACAACAACCTCAAACTCCTGGGCTCAAGTGATCCTCCTGCCTCAGCCTCCTGAGTAGTTGGAACTACAGGCACGTGCCACCATGCCCGGCTAGTTTTTCTATATATTTTTAGTTGTTCAGATAATTTCTTTCTATTTTTTCTTTTTTTTTAGTAGAGACGAGGTTTCACTCTTGCTCAGGCTGGTCTCAAACTCCTGAGCTCAAACAATCCGCCCGCCTCGGCCTCCCAGAATGCTAGGATTACAGGTGTGAGCCACCACGCCTGGCCGGTGATAGACTTTTGCCTGAAGATATATCTGTGGTGTTGGTTGGGTAGGGCCCTTTGGTTTTGCTTCTAGGTACATGCACTACTAAAGTCTCTGTTTGATTTCTTTGGTTATGAACATTACTAGTGGTATCTGTGGTTTCTTTAGCATAGTAGGGTGTGGTTTAGTGGAGGTGGTGGTGAAGTTGTACTGGGGACTGGAATGTGGGTGCATCTTCAGGCTTCAGTGATAACAATGGTGGGCCAAGCATGTCTTTCCTTGTGTCCCAGGGCAGCATATGCTGGTACCTGTGTTGGTGATTCTAGGCAGGCCAATTCTTGAGTCTCTAAATAGCTTTGTCAAATGCTAGTTGTGGTAGTGGTAGACTGGGCAGATGAGTGAGCTCTTGAGCCCCTGGTGGCTGGTATGGCATGGGTGATGATGGTAGTTGTGGTAAAGTGCTTTTCTGGGTCCCAAGCCCTGTACACTTGTGTTGCCAGTGGTTGCGATGGGCTGTTCAGGCTTGCCTCCAGGCCAGTAGATGGTGCCTGCTGGTAGGATCCAGCTGAGGCGGTAGTGGTAAGATGTTTAGGACCAAATTTAGTTCCCCAGGAAGAGTGCTCAGGTGCCCTAGGTGGTAGATTGGATTGTACAGTCCCCAGGTCCCTGGGTCATGCACTCTGTCTTGGGGTGGGGGGGCACCAAAGCCAGGTGACCCTTGACCAAGCAGGCTTGCACTCAGGTCCCCAAGTATGTGCACCAGCCATGACAGGCAATCCTCAGGCTCCTGGCAGAATGCTTGGGTGAGGACAGCAGCTGCTGTGCTGAGGCCTTGCCATAGGAGGGTGAGACTGGCCCCAGTGGCCACAGTCTTGGCTGGCAGGTGGGGGTGCACATTCCTCTCATACCCCAGTCTCAGTGTGTCTTATTCCCCAGTCCCAGCTGTTGCAGCCAACCTAGCTGTCTCATCAGACCTGGCTGTCTGCACCTAGCATACCTCTCAGCCCAGGCTGTAGGAGTCCCCGTCCAGCATGGGACCAAGCCTCTGCAGCAACTTGCATCCTGCTCACTGATCACAGTCCTGGTGATGCCTGCTTCCCAGTGCCAGCAGCCACAGCCCACGCCACACTCTTTTCTGAGTCCTAGCTGTGGGAGCCAGCCCCCATCCATGTCCCAGTTCTGCAAGCAACAGCCCGAGTTTCCCTAACACCTAGGATCAGCACTGCTGGGTCCCAGGGCACAGCACATTTTGTTATAGGCTAGAATTTAAAATGGCATCTTGCTGTAGCCACTTAGTTTTCAAAAAGAGCATGTGACCAAGGCAAGCTTCCTCCCTAGAGCAGTTCCTTCTCACAGTCTCCCAACAGCTCCCAAAGTTAAATTCAGGGATTGGTAGGGTCAAGGTGCTGTCTCATGGTCTGGATTTCATGATTCTCCAGCGGGAAAGTGGACCATGGAGAGTCTCTCACTTATCGTCTCTCCATGTTGGGGAGCCAGCTTCAAGCAGGCTCCCTCTTTTCCTTCTGCTTTCTAGTTTTTGATGTTTCCTCTCACTTTTCTGTTGAAATTCCATGTTCTCTCTTGGATAATGTATTCAAAATGTGATTGTCTATATACTATTTTGGTTCTTCTAAGTGGGTGAAGTGAGCATGACTGTGTCTAGTCAGCCATCTTGAAAAAAATTCAGAGAGGTTTTCTTGTGCATTGTTGAGGAGAGGTAAATCTGGGATCACTATAAAAAGTGTTTCTGAAAAATTTAAAACCTGGAACTACATATATAGCATGTGATTAGGATAGGTTTTCAGGGAGAGAAGAACAAATCAAGAATCATTGCAAGTAAGCTCATATGGAATGCTTAAGGCTTGTAGTTAAAAAAATATACATATGACTGTATGCCAAAAGCCCATGGTAGCAGCAAAGCAATCATAATCATCCTTTTCTCACAGAGGTTTTATCCCTGTTGGAGAGAATTAACTCAGGTGAAATTAACTTCTCCACTGTTTAATTTTATAATATTAGAGGGATCATCTCTGACTGATGTCCCTTTGAATCACTGTTGTTCTTCATTGATCTCTTTTTTTTAGAATGGGCTAGCCAAATGTGACATCCCTTGGATCTGAAAATTGAAACTTAGAAACTATTCTTTACACAAGTCTTTACACATTATTAGGGAAGAAAAGGAGTTACTTGGCAGTTCTTAATATTAATTCTATTTTTTTTTCCTTTTTCTTTTTTTTTTTTTTTTTTTGAGATGAGATCTCGCAATGTTGCCCAGGCTGGCCTTAGATTCCTGGACACAAACGATTCTCCTTCCTCAGCCTCTAGAGTAACTGGAACTACAGGTGTGCGCCACCAGACCTTGCACATTAATTCTGATTAAAAAATTTATGCACTAAAAATATAACTGTAAAATCTTATATCTGACCTTTCATATTACCATCAGAAATTTAAATAGCTGTTCCTTTCTCTTTTCTTTATAAAACATAGCTATAGGGCATGGTTAGTTGAAATAAGTTGTATATACATGTAACTATCTTGATGGTGGTGGTCCCTAACAAAGGTTTATAATTCTCCTTGGTTTATTTGGGAGACGGCTAAATGTGGTACGCCCCAACCCATTTTGCTCCATACTACTTTAAAAAGAAGTTGCCTTCTTATTTGGATGGAAGGACCAAACCACGTCCCCAAAGTGCCTGCACAGTAAGGGAGTTTGATTAAAGCTACACATGGCGCTAAGAGATGGGGTCTTATGAGTGCAGATACATCACCAGGCCTCACAGAGAGTGGAACAGCATGTAGTCTAGGAATTGGAAGGAGCCAACACCTCTCTAAGGACTGAGTCATCATGGTGCCCTCTCAGCAACAGGAGTGAGTTTGTGCCATCCATCAGTGGTAGTTACAGAGTCCCTCTGCCTTTGATTCTTGATCTGCTAGCCAGCTAGCTCACCCTCTCTTTCATGGGCCTGGTTGTAGGTAGCTTCTCTTACTATAGCTCCAAGCTTTGAGCTCCTTCTTGCCTCCTTTCTCTGCTTCTTATTCACCTTCCCTTCCCATCACCAACTTTCTAGTCTCCTTTCTCTTTCTCTTCAGATTCCAGTGGGAGAGAGAAACTTATCAGGCCAGTCAGTGCAGTTTTCCTATCTGAGAGAGCCATGCCGGCTTCTGACTGGCCCAGAGATTGCTGTCCTTAGGTCAGGACTCCCTGTTTCCTTGCCGGCTTTGGGAGCTAGCTGGAGTAAGAGTGGGGAGTGGTAGTGAATAAGTAGCAAGGAACACACATCAGGCCTGGGGCTGCCTCAGTCTGCTTGTGAGAAAAGCGGGCGCCGTCATCCAGTCCCGGTTTCAGTGGCGTTGACCACTCTGCTCAGTAGGCTCACTCTCCTGCCTAATGATTCACGGCTTGTTGCTGGTGAACACTTTTGTATTTGTACAACTCTAACTCTGTATTTAGGAATGGCTTTAGCTGCCCTGGGGCCTCATCACTTGGTTTCTGTAAGGAAGTTGTCTCTTCTTCCTACACAACTAAAGTCATCATTTTTCCTTTTGTCACTTTCTTCTTGCCCTATATTACGTCGTCTTCATTAACTAATCTATTTAGGAACAGTGCAAAAGGTAACTCAGAAAGCTAAGAAGGAACACATAGAGGAACTCTTTGAACTCAGGGACACCTGAACAGTTTGTTAGCTATTTAGGGCTTTAAAAACAGGCAAGATGGAGACGGGGACTGGACTACAAGGAAGAGCAGTGAGCCAAGGGTGCTGGCTTAGAGGGGGATCAGTCACTGCCTGTTCTGTCTGCCTTCCGGCTGGATAGAGTAGGAAGGATGGAGAGCCCATTATGGGGGTGAGTAGGTGACAGTGGTTTTCCACCAAGAATTGTAACAGTGGCTGATTTGGGGGAAAGATGGCATACACAAAGGAGAGAAGGTATGCGCTTGTTATTTCAAGTAGATGGGTTATTTGCCTCATTTTTTAAAACTCAGTGCCAATATAATCTAAGAATATTCTGTAGTTTTGAATAGACTATCAAAGCTGGAACTCTCAGAGTCTCTGCTACCTTTAGTTTTAGCCCTGTACGTTTTTTCTTAAAATTAAACGTTACATTGCCTTAATTTATTTCATTTATTAAATTTATATTCTTATGTTTTTTATTTCTATCAGCTTCCAATCAGAAGACCATAAATCCTCCTAGGGTAAGTTAAACTTTATTAAATGAATTGGGAATGATCACTCGATGGGTTAAACTGAGGAATGGTAATGGAGATATTTTGTTATCTGTTTAGTGTAACATCAAGTTAAGAAAATGTTGAAGTCATTTGCATAAATGGGTCCAAATCCATGTTTGGTCATTTTGGTATCAATGGAATGGAATAAATGAGTCCTTAAGATTGTACTGACTTCTCACACCCAGAACTGGAAAGTTTATGAGTAGGAATAACGGCTGTATTATATCTGTGATCAAAAGGAAGCTAATTCCAATACATTCTCTCACCTGTTGGATTCATTTGATGTGCATATGCAGAATGACAATTTCATGCTTAAGAATGAAAAAGAGAAATTTATATTAAATTGTCTTAATTAAAAATGATAATCTATAAATATAAATATTGCTATAAATATCTGTTCAGAGTTATAATTTATTCCCCTCTCATAAAAATGTTTTATAAACTTTTTTTCCTTAAAACTGTACTCCAGGTTTCACTGTACCTTGGATACTTTAATAATCTTCCTGAGAAAATTTCAAGAAAGGAGCAAATTTAGGAGGCCATAAATGAAGAGAAAAAAGTCTTTCTAAGTATAAACTCATTATAGTGACAGGTCTGAGAGCTAGTCAGTAAAATCTGGAAAGGACTATATTGTACTTAGCTTCCTATGAAGGACTGATGCGAGATCTGCCTAGAATGCCAAAGAGAGTCTGTGTCTCTGTGGTTCCACATGCTTTCAAATCTGACAAACCTCAACAGATGTGCTAAAAGGCAGGGGTGGGGCGGACTCCTGTTACCACAGGTGTTTATTATAGAAAAATTGGTGCCATAGCTACATTGATCACAAGCAGCCAGCAATTTATAAAGTGCCTCTTAGAAATAATCCAACTACTGGACCTATAAATCCTAACATATTTTCTTTCCCTGTTAACTGATTTCAGTTTGCATGACTTAAAAATGATTCTGTTTTGCTCCCATCTCTTGTTTAACTGTATTATTACTCTTTTGTTGCTATTTATGTTTGAACTTTAATCATTTTTGAGAATTAGGATTTCTTAAACTGAAGGAGACAGGGTGGGTGGGAAATTCTACTTAGAAAAAGAATATTAAGAGAATAATACAGTTATTATTCAACTATTAACTAGAATTGGCAAACTTTGCTTATAGCCTTATTTTGTTCTTAGACTAGAACTTACTGCTTACTATATAGTTTAAATGTTGGTGTATATAAGTTTTAGTATAAAAAGACATGAAATAAATTATATTTTTATATAAATGTATTTTAAATATTTTCCAGAAAGCTGTAGAAGAACCCCTTAATGGTATGTGGTTATTTCAATCTTGATCCCTTATCAGATCATAATTTGAACTGGCCCTCAAAGCAGATAGAATGCCCCATCTGTGTCTTAGGAAGAATCTAGGGTTTTTTCCCCTTGCCTTGCCCTTTCTTCTCTGAATTTTTCATCAAGAATTATGAGTATTGCTTTTGTAACATTCTCACCTCTGGGAAAATGCACTGTTCTGTGCCTCTCAAGTAGTTTAGTCACTTAGCCTAGCCAAGTGATACTTGGGCAAGGAGACCATTGCCCTTCGATATTGGCCAAGATGAAGCTTAACACCCCCCTGTAGAGAAGGATCTCAGTAACTTCCAATTCCTGATTTGTAAATTTCAGAAAGATACAGGCCGTCCCCATGGAGTGAGACCAAATCATCTCACTTTCTCTCTACGTAAATCTAAATCTGTATTCCCAACTAAATCTCTTTCCTTTGTGGATACTTTGGGTATGATCCACAGAAAGGCTTTGTAATAAAATGATAGCCTTAAAATTAATTTGGTTGTATAGTTGAGTAGTTAGCATATTACTGTATATTTGTTTAGAAATGATTTCTAATTGCAGAACCTTACTAACTGCCTGCTTGGCTTGTTACTAATCCTTAGCATTTAAAGAATCAAAAGGAATGATGAATGATGGTAAGTATGAAATGTGCCTACAATTATAGATTAGATAAAATATGGACATTGAAAAATGAAAAAGCTTCTTAAAAGTATGGCTTTCTTTTAGTAAAAGGGACACTGTCAAATGGTAAAGGTCCACATTTCTTGATGTATAAAACTTAAATCTCCTTTTCTAAAAATTACAATACTACGACTATAAAAGCTATAGAGTATCACAAGTCGACTCTGATCATATGGCTCCTAGAAAAGAGAAATAACCACTTTTTGTAAAACATTTTTCAGATTCAGTGTCTGTGGACTGTAACTTTAAAATACTTTTTATAAGGCACATAAATAATTTGACATAAATCTTTATCATTTTGACAGCGTTTCTTTTGTGCTCGTTTTGGTGATTTTGTTGCATTTAACCCATGGGGACTTGATATCTCTGCTTTTCCAAGCAGGAATTTGGTTCTAACCTTTTGGGAGACCATTAAAAAGAGAGAAAGAAAGAGATGTTTAGTCACTCAGCTTTTGCTTCTTTTTTGGAAATGCGGACTAATAACTTCCAATCTTTATTAAATGTTTCAAAGACATATTCGTTACTTCTTAAAGATAAATAAGTTTGAGATATTGAGTGCTGCAAGTATTCATTTGATTTTACCTTAATATGTTGCGACTCTTGAGGTTCATTGGCATTTAGTAACTATGTGTTTTTATCTTACTGTTAAAAATTTATTTTCACCTTTGGTATTTGCAATCATTCTTTGATCATATAGTTTGCTTTGTAATTTACTGTTTTAAAACCTGTGACCTACCTGCTCATCTCTGTAGCCAAGTGCAGCATTTAACGCAGGAGGCTATATTCCCCTGAGTGCAATTAATTTTTGCATAAGATTAAAAACACTCCAATCACGTATTGGTGAACAGGGTTTAAAACATGTAGGCTTGTACTCAACAAAGTGTCACAGAATGATCTGAATTTTAGCGATCTGTGTCACAGCCTTTAAAAGCATGGTTTGTTATATGAGCTGCTGCCCTCCTTAAAAAAAAAAATGTAGTTAGTAGGAATAAATTAAGAGACATTAAAAAAATAGCTGGGACCTGGAATTGAGGTATGGTTGTCCGTATTTACATTCTGGTGTCCTGTTTCTTAATTTTCATGTTCTTTCACTTTCCTGCTGTCATGTCATTGTTCTGCAGTTGTATGAAGAAACTGAACTTTTCTCCATTTTCAGAAAATCAATATAAGAACCCTGAATGCCTCGTCCTTTGTTAATTTCCCTTAAGACATGACTTTTTTTGAATCTGCTGCATCAGGAGATATTATAAAGAAGTTTTGCCTTGAATATTTGCATGTTCATAAGACATGAAATCTATGATGAAAATTTGCTTAATTTTGCTAATATTGAGCTGATCAGAATTTGTTTGCTTTTTAAATGTCTGTCTGGTGGGCTTTTCTTACCGACAGCTGCCCGGTCCTCATGGTGTGCCTGCCTCGTCAGTGAATGGGTTTCGAGGCACTTTCCCAGGCATCCCAGTCAGTACCGTTTTCTCTTTCACCTACACCTGATCATATTTCAGTTACATAAAATGAATGGTGTAGATCTAAAGTAATGTGATAGAACATGATTCCAGAATCAATGTCTTTTGCTTTGAAAAATCAACATCTCTTAGCTTTTCCTCAGCTAACCCAGCAAACGGGGGTTATCAGACTGTTGGTTTTTATTTTCATTTGGCATTGGCCTTTTTCTTACCGAAAGTACTGCCTGGTTTATGTAACTTTGACCTTTGAAGATCTATGTTCTTGATTTTTAGATGTTGTATATCTGAAACAAATTTTTAAATGCATCAACTTCTTAATGGATAGAAAATAGATGTGAATAGTGACTGTTCATTTTTCAATTTTCCAGAATAACTGAAGTGAAGTGATGGACTGTGATGTGGAGAGTAGTAAGACGTGAAAGGAATACACTTGTGTTTAAGCACCATGGCCTTGATTCACTGTTGGGGAGAAGAAACCAAGAAAAGTAACTGGTCGTCACTGTGGGGAAAAATAAGTCATTGACCCTCAAATGATTGTTACAGTTAAGTTTTTATTCAAAGCAGCTGTAATTTAGTTAATAAAAGAATTGTGATGTGCTGTGTGCCCAACTGAGATCCAGTTTTTTGTTATTTTTATTCAATTAAGGGCAAAAGTAGAATGGGCAGCTTCCAAGAATGATGCCTTTCAGATCCTAGGACCTCTCGACTCTAGGGTCACCAGTTAAAGTTAGTTCAGGGTGAGAATTACGTAGCACTAACCTGGTGGTTACCCCGAGAAATCAATGAAAAACAGCAGCTTCCATCAAACCTTAGCAAACTCAGGTTCACAACAGCATTGGCAGTTACGATATTAGCTGAATAATGTGTTGCCACTTCAGGGTCAATGGAAGAGTGAATTAAGTACAGACAGGAATTTGATTGGGAACATCTTGTATGCCACCCACGTGTGATGTGATATCGATAGAGATAGTGGTCTTCATTCTTGGGGGTTGCCATTCACACGTTCCCGTTCAACATACAGTGTAACAAATCCTTTGCAGATTTAGGGTACTTTGATTGATGGATTTGTTTTTCTTTTATTCACACAACTCTTGAAACCCTGTCTTGTCCTCCTGTTATTTGCTTCTACTGTACAAGATGTAGCACCTTTTCTCCTCTTTGAACATGGTCCAGTGACACGGCAACATGCAGGAAGGAGCCAGACTTGTTCTCAGAGCACTGTGTTCACACTTTTCAGCAAAAATAGCTATGGTTGTAACATATGTATTCCCTTCCTCTGATTTGAAGGCAAAAATCTATAGTGTTTCTTCACTTCTTTTCTGATCCGAGGCATGAAAAAGCAAGATTGAAATTTGAACTATGAGTCTCCTGCATGGCAACAAAATGTGTGTCACCATCAGGCCACGAGGCCAGCCCTTGAAAGGGTGGTTTTATTACTGTTGTATTCCGTGTTGCATGAAAAACACTCATCTCCTTCCTCCTGTAGTCCTGCCTCATACTCCCCTTCCCCTAAGATTGAGAAGTAAAACAAAACCCACATTTCCTATCCCAGTTAGAAGAAAATTAACGTTCTGACAGTTGTGATCGCCTTGAGTACTTTTAGACTTTTAGCACTTGTTTTTTACCTCTTCGTGGGTGTGTGTTTGTATGTGCATATGTATAAGATAGGCACATGCATCTTCTATATGGACAAAAGTGGGCTACCTACAGTACAGGAGCGCAAAGGTTAATTTTGTGCTTTTAGTAAAAACATTTAAAAACAAAGATCTTTATTGGGTGGAATTATATTTGATGCAAATGTTTGATCACTTAAAACTTTAAAAACTTCTAGGTAATTTGCCATGCTTTTTGACTGCTCACCAATGCCCTCTAAAAATACATAATTCTTCCTGTTTGTGTAATAAGACATCCATATTTGTAGTTACATTAATAGTTATTTCTTAGTCCACTGAATGTTCCCATGTGCCTCTTTTATGCCAAATTAATTGTCATATTTCATGTTGGGACCAAGTGGTTTGCCCATGGCAAACCTAAATTTATGACCTGCTGAGGCCTCTCAGAAAACGGAATACAATAGCAAGACAGCTCTTCTTGAAGATGAAATATATATATTTTCTTCTCTGATTGTGTATCTGTTCAAGATACTAGCACGTGTAGAGGGAGCTGTATTCCTTTATACAAATCTGATGGCTCCTGCTGATCTTTTTCCTGCTGAAAATATTTACATTTTGCTAATATAGTTTGTTACTTTAGAAATCAGTTTTGATGAAAGGAGGAAAAAAGCAGATGGACTTGAAAAAGATCCAAATTCCTATTCTCTATTAAGAAAGCCAGGTACGAAAATCTTTATAGTAAAATTTTTTATAAAATTGTACCTTTTAATATGTCACAAACTCATTTATTTGGGGTTCGATCTTGGGTCTCATCCATTCGTTGTGTTCTCTTGAATGCTGCCTGCCTTTGAGGCATTCACTGCCCTAGACGATGCCACCAGAGTAGCAGGGGAAATGCCCTTCCTGGTGTCAGCGTCTCTGGATGAGGGACCGCAGCTGCAGGCGTCCTCTTGCTTGGGCACCATTGGGCCAGTTCCTTCTCTTTAAATCAGACTCGTAATGGCTCCCAATCTCTGTCACATCAGATTTAAATTGCTAACTGCATATATAGCTAACAATGTTTTTGAGCATCATGTATCTGTTTTGCTTCATAATATGTTCCCTGATCCCAGTTTTTGCCGTCAACCCCTCCATTTTTATTTATTGTATGTTCTCAGAGTGACATCATTTATTATTTTCTGCAACAACCTTTCCAGGCTTTTTGGCAAAATCAAATTTTTCTTCTCCTTCAAAACATTCTACTCCAGCCCTGCCCCCCACCCCACTGCTTTGCAGTCTGTCCCCATCTGTCTAGCTGCCTCTTTCATCTCTTTCTTACCTTCCTGGTACTTTATGCATCTGTGCTTAGTTCTGTTGGCTTTTTATGTCTTGCCCCTTTCACTTGATTTTAAAGTTCCTTCTATAGCAAGAGCCGTTCTTTCCTCCTTTCTCTCTTCCTGCAGTGTTTTGCATACATTAGAAGCTCAATACATAAGATAGATGATTGAGAGTTTTCTGCATTTACATTTTTCACTATTTTTAATAGGGTGAGCTAGAGAGGTTTTTTTTTTTTCTTTTTTTGACAAATTTCACATGTTCTAAAAACCTTAAAAGGTGATGATTTTTCACCTGGAAACTCCAGGTCCATTATGTTTAAAGTCCTGAGAATGTCAGAATTAAAATGATGGGGCCACCCCGTAGTTGGGAGTATTGTTCTTTTCAGGATGCTGTACTCAATTTAGTAAGTGACCAATCAAACTAGGATTTGAATTAATAAAGCTCAAAAAGTGATAAGCTTGTTCCTCCATGTCATTAATAAAAACTAAGCTCTATATCACCTTGTAGATTTCTCTTGTCTTAAAAATGGGTATTCAAAAATGTAGGTCTGCAGTGTATGTATGGAAATACCCCTTTATCTACCTGTTGTTGAAAACTGGAGAAATGATTGTCCGGCAACCCTTTATCTTTCTATTGCGTTTTATTTGGTTGAGGGTTTTTTTAGAAACAGTTTTACGTGTGTCATATTTTCAAAATTACTAACTGCCATCACCCACTGGAGGTCCTTTGTTAAGTCATTGTCAGTGGCTAATGGGGATAAGCCCAGTAACTTTGAAGAGATGAGCAGCAAGCGACGAGAAAGTTTTTCTGCCTTTAGCTCTGGCAGCTCTTAATTATGATCATTTAAGACCAGCTTTCCCATAAATTTAGCCTTTTGAAAAAAAGAAAGCATTTGTAAAAAGCTTTTCTGTAAGACAACATCAGTGGAATCTTAAAAGTGTTGTTATCATGCTTGGCGAGAGAGGAAAACATTTTTGTTTTTATCAAACGGAGCATTATTTACAAAAAAGCCATTGTTGAGAATTAGATCCCACACTGTATAAATATCCATTAACCATTCTAAATAAAGAGAACTCCAGTGTTGCTATGTGCAAGATCCTCACTTGGGGGCTTTTTTGCATAGCAATTAAAGGTGTGCTATTTGTCAGTAGCCATTTTTTTGCAGTGATTTAAAGACCAAAGTTGTTTTACAGCTGTGTTACCGTTAAAGGTTTTTTTTTTATATGTATTAAATCAATTTATCACTGTTTGAAGCTTTGAATATCTGCAATCTTTGCCAAGATACTTTTTTATTTAAAAAAACATAACTTTGTAAATAGTACACTGTAATATTATATATACTTAATAAAACATTTTAAGCTATTTTGTTGGGCTATTTCTATTGCTGCTATAGCACATCATAGGCACATTTCTGAGAAATTTAGTTTATTAATGTTTTTTTCAAGTTGTTCATAGTCTAGGTAACCATGTAAAGAATGACTTAAAATATTAATTATAAGTTCTTTTTTTAAAGTATAATACCCAAGAAGTAAACTTTTAATTAGAACAAAGTTTTAATTAAAAGTTTTAAACAAGTCCAATAATTATTTCATAATTGTTTTAGTTAATTTTTTCCATTGTATGAAAACATCAAATGAGAAAACAGGAGACCTGGGTTCTGATCCTGGCTACACTGCTAAGTAGCAGAAGACCTGGGCAAGCCGCTTACCTGTGTCTTAGTGTCCATCTTTATCTGTACATTCAGATAAGCCTCATCCAAGACTGAAATGTATGGTTCTCCATTTTAATTGGTTATCAGTTAGGACTATTTTGATTGCAAGTAAAAAAAAACCTAAGTCTAAGAAAAATAGGATCTCTTGGCTAATGTAACCTGAAAATTCAGGTATACAACTAGAGTCTGGACCTCCAAGCAGAGTCCTAAGGACATTGGGTCATAAGAAATTGGGTCTTACCAGCTCCTAGCTTTGCTCTCCCTGGTGTGACCTTCCTTCCCAGGTTTCCTGTGATGGCAGATGGCTGACTGCAGTCCCAAGCCCACCTTCCCCCAGGTTCAGGGAGAGTAAAGGGCTAAAGGAGAGTGCATGTCCCCTTCTCAATAGTCCTGTCCACCCCAAGTTGCACCTCAGTGCTCTGTTTCACATGCCGTGCCTCTTTCATTCGCCCAGGCCAAGCATTTCTGGCACTCTGATTGGGCCGGCCCGACTCCCATATCTAGACTGGAGTGGAGATTTGGGGCTCTGTCTGCAGCACATGAACCTAGCTGAGGTCGGGGAACAGAGGGCAAGTTAACCTTAAGCAGAATCCAGGGATCATTACCAGATGATGCGATGTCATTGTATTTTGAGCATAGGATTCCTTCAGGTCTGTACTCTATGATTCTGCATTATATGTGTGATTGTAGACCATTTGAATGGAAAATAATATTTGGCAGCAAAGTACCATCGCATTCCTTACCTCTTATGCAATTTAAATTTTATGCATTTATAAGAACTTTTTCCCTCTCAGCAGGAGTAACTAATGGAGTTCAGAAAGCATTTGACGGCCTGCCTCCTGCACTGAAAGCTGCTCTGTGTAGCACAGAACTGTACTCAACCTGATTGAGCTCCCACGGAGGAGTAGGCTTCCAAATGCAAAGGGATTTCATTTTTGCGCAGCACCTTTCCACCTCAAGGCCTCAGGTTTGACAGCTTTAGAAAATAATGGATTGTGGTAACACCATCCAGGTAGGACATGATTTTGCCAGTAGCTCAGAAATTTAAGCACAATTAGCAGTGTTTGGTGTTAGAAGTGAGGCTGTATGCCAGAACTCAAATCCAGTCTTTTTTTTTTTTGTAAGCTTCATACTCAAGTACTCATCTACCACATCAGAGGGAAATTAAGTATTTAATCCTAAATTGTGGATAACTGGACTGAAGACAACATTACAGGCTATATAGAAGTGACGGTGGCCTTAATAACTAATAATATTAACTAATAACGGATTAAAACTCTACTAATTTAATTAATTTATGTATTTAGTCATTTGACTAGAAGGCAGCAACTTTTCAGTTCTGATGATAGCCAGTTGTGAAAGATCAGGTATCTTTTCCCAATTTCGATGATAAGAAATTCTTGGTAAGGAGTCCAGTTTGGAGAGAAATGATTTGTAATTCTAAAGACTGCAATCTTGTGAGCTATGATCCTACCGTTGCAATCCAGCCTAAGCGACAGAATAAGACCTCATCTCCAAAAATAAAAAATAAAGACTGCAATCTGATGTCGGTCTTGACGCCAGGTAGCATGCTAGTTTTGCAGATTTGCAAAATTGATGTTATTGCTATCTGAATGGTCAGACATTGTAACACTACGCACGCGCTGGTGCTAGGCTTTCTGGGAGCCTATACTTAAAATAATCCTATTTGATCATAGACCTGCCTTCCAAAAATAAACAAAACTGTAGTTTTGCTTTCAAATTCTGAGTTGCCTGAGAAATTCCTCAAAGTTAAACTGACAACCTGCCGTACGCTGTTAGACTTTCTAAACAAATGGATCGTTTGAAAAGTTTAACTGTATTGTTTAGAACATGGAATATATTTTTCATGGAGCTCTCTACTTATTTTTTTACTCATTTTTATTAAAAAGAATGCTGTAGTGAAGCTGCATTCTAGGTAAAGTGAACTCTTGTATCCGTGCCAGTCATCGTGTATGTCACAGAATCTGTGGGGACCTCTGTCTCTGGCATGCCCAGGGCAACTGGAAAGTACGGAAACTTCTGCTGTCCCGCTGTTCCAGCCGCGTGATGGCTCGCCTCCAGCCCCTGCCTCCCGGCAGCTTGCTCTAGGAATGCCTCTCGTTCCCGGGGGAGTTTCCATCCCCAGCTCAAACAGACGTTTTTTAGAATGGGATGTTCAGAAGCCTCACGCCTCACTTGTGCAAGGTACATATATTTGGTGACCTGAAGAAACCTTTCTTTATTAATGTTATCAAGTGTTCTTGCAGTTGAATTGGTTAGGTTTCTATTTTGGATTTTTTAATTTGATTATTATGGATTCAGCAGAGCTCATGTCTCTACGTATCTTTAGCTATATGCCTAGCTATCAGTGGAAATCGTTCTGGTAGCAACTATTACCACCTGGAACAGAAAAGATTACCCTGGATCCTATGCAGGAATAGATTTGAAAGCACCAACAAAAAAATAATAATTTTTCTCATCTCTGCTCAAGGAAAGTTGTCAGAAAATATGGAACTTTTATGCTTTAAGCTAATTGACAGATGGTTGGCCATTTATTAATTACCTAAAAGAATTATACTTGAAATTAAACAACAAAAAATATTTTCGGTTTTTTTCAAAAACATCACATTTAGTAAAATTCAATATTCTTGTATTATTTTTATGTGTCTGGAAAAGCATTAAATACATTCTCGTGGAAAAACGTTCCACTAATGGGCTTGGCTGGGGTAGCTTACCACGTCTCATCCTTGGGCCTTCTGGGTAGCATCACTTTTCTTTATTGTATGGAGAGACTGGATTTAGCAGAGAGACTAACAAGCTCTTTCATCCTCTTCAAAAGCAACTGGGATTCTCCAAAGGAGTCACAATGTGATAAAAAGGCCTCAGAACAGATTTTTCCTGAGTAACTGGGCCTGAGGGGGCGGGGGAGCTCAGTTGCTTTAACAGGTGCTAATGAGGCCAGCATCCCCCGTGGACCCCCGCCTGAGCCATTTATTTATTTGTATGCCTCCATCTTGTTCCTCAAAGGATTTCAAGTGCGGAGAAAATCTGCTTCCCTTGATCACAGCCCCGCTAGCTCCCGCACATCAGCGTGGGTGTCCGAGGAGAGCAGAGTCACAGCATGCAGATGGCTGTGTGCAAAACCTGGCCTCTAACTGCCTTGCTCAAAGCCATCCAGCACAGGGGTCGAGAGATTCATTTATTTACATAAAGAACAGCTCTTTATTTTTTTTTTCCCCTGAGAAGCAAAGCCACCACAATAATTTTCACTACATACAGAAAACGAATTTATTAAAAAAAATCAAAAACAAAACAGAATTCCTGAATCAACAGATTCCGACACCCTGGACGCTGTCCAAAGCAACCTGGCAGCGACACAGGTGCTGATGAAAACAACATTTTATGAGTCTGCCTTCTCTCTGGTCCTCCTGGGTATTTTTATTCTTCAAATTGGAGATAAAAATAAGGGTTGCTCTCTCAAGGTGAGGAGGGAGAAAGCAGCATGCGTTCTTCAAAAGACTCAATAAGATAATAGATTTTTTTTTTTAAAGCTGTTGCTGAGTGTAACTTACTTATAGTTTCCAAGGGCTTTTTTAAAGTGAAATCTTTGCAAGCAATAGTAAGGAAATCTGGAACCCCCTGAGGTGATAGTTAAGCGTCCTGTCAGGGATTTAAATCTAATTATTAGCCTGAAAGTAAAGAAGAGAAAGAACCGGCCAAGTGTCAGCCTGGAAAACAATAATAGCCGTGGTGGTGTTCAGCCGCTCACTTATTAGCGCCTTAAAGGATAGTTCAGCACATTTATTCTTGCCCTTGAAAGAAGGCTGCAGCGGCTTCAGTGTTTTCTGATAATAGTTTCTCTTTCTGTGGAGTAGAGGTGCTTCCTATGCTCCAAGACTTCACCTCTCCTGCTCACCCGATGGAAGACACTGGAGCCCGCGCTAAGTGCAGGCGCTTAGAGAAGGGCCCCAGCACTGTGCTTCCTCAGCCGTGTGACCTTGAGCACGTAACCTCTTCTCAGTGCCCCGGCGTCTTCGTTTGTAAAATGGAGAGTAAATGTGAAGATCGAATGAGAAAAGGCACGAGGCTGGCACAGTGGCTGGCTCAATGTAAACAATGTACGCTATTTCTCAATGTAAATAGTGTACTCTATTTCTCCTTGTCTCTTCTTACTATACATTGGCCAAGGTGGAAAAAACTTAGCACGACAGAGTCTAGAGATGAGCGTAACATACACTGGAATATGTACTTTCCTGTGTTGGGTTATTGACAAAGAGACAGACAGAGCATCGAATGGCTGAGAATACAAAACAACATAACAAGTGCAGCTAAGTAACAGACATGTTCACTCCAAGCACAATATTCGTGTTAGAACACCCTCTGGTTCCCTTAGTGAAGCCCGAGGACAGAAGGTGACAGTAGGAATTGGGTAATCCTATTTACCTTTTCCTGGAATGCAGACAAAGTGGAAGGGAAGGAGCCCATTCCCGTAGTCCGTGGAGAGTCTTTGGAACCCGACTCCTTCCGACATTACTCAGCTAGCCCATTTATTCACGTCAGTGACTGATTCTCGAGACGTCTGGAAATGTGTTAAGAGCAGGCCCTCCAATCACTTTGGATAGAATGTTATTAAGAGCTTTAGAGCTGTCTTTAGGCTAATAACCAGCAGAAACTAAATCCAAGAATATGGCAGTCAAGGTGGATGTTAAAAATATTGAGGCTTGATAAATATTATTAATATGTCACAGGTGGAAGCATTTCAGTCAGGAGTTTCTGATAAGGCTCAGGTTACACTGTAATCTGCCTGCTGTCTTCTCTCCATCAGTCTCCTGGATGGCTGCAGAACCCAAAGAAAGGCAGCTGGTGACATGCTGTGAATTGGAAGTGGCTTCCATTCTTCTCCACCTACTCATATGGCCACGCATAGTGCCCAGTTCAAGCAGGAATAAACACCATGGCTGACCGGCCCAAGTCCCTCGAGTGGAGCACAGACACAGCTTTAGAGAGCATCTGATCAAAGGCCCCAAATTCATTTTAAACCGTGGTTTTCTATTAAGCCTTTAGTGCTTACCACATCATATACTTTTCATAGAGAGGGAAACCAAACTGTCTAACATGTCAGCATGTCAGCTCCTGACTCCCCACCTGGCCAGATATGTGTGGGGAATAGCTACGTCACATTCCATTAAAAGATGCTTCATTGTTTATATTTGTTTGGTGTTTAGAAATGGAATAACTATACCAGAGTCCTTTCTCAGTCTGTCATCTGTCTCTGAGGGAACAGAAAGTGATGCAGAGAGCCAATCTCAGCACCATAATTATATCAAAAAGCCAGCACTTGTGTCCTTCATTAGGAACATTGCTTTTCTGTGCTACCAAATGAAGAGGATTTTATAGACACATCTCTCTTGTCCCTTCCTCCAAACCAGTCCCATCCAGCAATAAAAGTACACTGTGAATGGTGGCATAATTAATGAATTTTCGGTGGGCAGGATGCTCTGAGCAGTGAAAAATACAAATAAATTGATTCTACACTGGAATTAACTGTGGAACCAGAAAGATAAACACAGGGCAACTAATTACACCCAAGCAAGATTAACAAGAATATTGTTCTGAGGAAAGAAAAAGTCTACGGCATTAATGAAAATTAAGCAATATCTCAGAGGTACTAGTAAATAAATAAATATATATCTATGTTTAATTAAAAGCATGACCCAATTATGTCTCACTTCTTAGCTGCTTAAATCAAGAAAGTCTAGTGTTAAATGAGAAAAATCAGCTCAGGACATCTTATCATCTACGTTTAATCAAGATTTCTGTGTCTCATACGAACTTTCAAGATGAGCAGCAGCAAGGATGTATTTGGGAGTCTCAGGAAAACTTCCCTTTGGCTGGCAGTTGACAAGTCTATAGATCTCTGATCTGAATATAGAAATCTGGAATAGTGGTCCCCAACCTTTTTGGCACCAGGGACCATTTTCATGGAAGACAATTTTTCCACGGAGTGGGGGTGGGGGTGGGGGTGGGGAGTGATGGTTTCTGGATGATTCAAGCACATTACATTTATTGTGCACTTTATTTCTATTATTATTACATTTTAATATATAATGAAATAATTATACAAGTCACCATAGGTTGGGGACACCTGTCCTAGAAGAACTGTGACTGGAAAGCTACTTTTCTTATAACTTTCAGTCTGTGATTCTGATGAAAAGATAATCATATTGGACTAATAGAAGCAAAGCTTGTATCTTTATCTATAGCTAAAATTATTAGTATGTTGTTATTTTTTCTGACAATAAGAGTAATACTTATATGCTCAGCAAAACATTTACTTGAAATTTTGTTTCTTCTCAGCTAAATTTTTCAATATTCTAGGCATTGCGGTACACATTAAAGGCCAGATTTGGGGAGAAAACAGATTTGGAGGTGGGGGTTGTTCCCATCTGCTTTATTTAAATACCTTACCACAGTTTTCTAAGTTGTTTTCTCTTCATGTACCCCATTAACTAAAAACCCAAGGTGAAATTTGAATTAATGCTCCTTGCTGAGTTTAATGGCAGTCTGTTTCTAGGGGGTGGAGACAGAGCAGGAAGCAAAAGGCATCTCCCCAGAGGAGCCCGAAGAGGGAGTGTGCCTGGAAGATCCCAGGGCTGCAGGAAGGAGCCAGGCCTCGAGCAGGAGATGACTGTGCCTGACCCTTGAGTGGCTTGTTTGGCCCTTACCAAATCATTTCTTGTCTCACCTCTCCTTGCTTGCCAGGAATATTGCCAGGATTAGCGAAAAGACCTATGGGATAAAATGTCAAATACTGCAAAATCCTTGAAAGAAAGAAGTTATGACTTATAAAGCAGAGTCGTTCCTTATTTCACTGTTAATTAATGCAAACGTCTTTCTTTTCTCCTTCATCCTACAAGGTATTTTTTTCATCTTTCATGAAGGTCTCATCATTTACTCTTTCACCCAGGAAATAACCTTATTGGCAACTCTTTATTGAGCACATGTTCCATGTCAGGCACTATGCAAGGGCCAGGGGTGGTTAGATACAGTCCCTCCATGATGCGACATATAAATTTAGCAAGTTTCTTACTTTCCCTGAACCTTGATCCCCTCATTTGTTACATAGAAAAAAAATTTTTTAGATAGTAATATGTACTTTCTAGAAATGCTTCGAGGACTACATTGAATAAAATATGTAAAACACCTAGCTAAATATAAGTGGAGCTCAACAAAGGTTACCCTTTTATCCCCAGTCATAAACAGGAAAAGAAAAATATCTCTAAATTCGTGTTTCCCCATTTCTTAATAGTTTTTTTTAAAGGGTGTTATTGGGTAGAAACTTGAAGCTTTCGATATAAAAAAAAAAGTGAGCTATTTAGGATTAAAAGGCAGATCACAGGTCAGAAATCACAGGACAGGCAATTCTTTCCGCCAAGCTTTCCCGGCCAGGATGCTTCCCATCCGGGGAGCAGCTCCTTCAACTGCAGTGAGAAGCGTGAGGACCAGAATCTCGAGCAGGTGGAAGCGTCCTGAGCTCTAGGCTGGAGGGAGAGACCTTGGAAGGGGGAGCTGGAGGCGCTCAGAGCCCACGGCATCGCCTCCCTGGCGACCAACAAGAGGGGCCCCTTGAGAATTGGTGGAAACGCGTGGAAATGCCACCTCCAGGTCTGCCTGGTATGGCCTGATAGGCCCCCCGGGGCATGGGCGATCCCAGACCCTGGTGACAAAATAAGCAACAGACCCTTTTCTGGATGGATCTCGGGGAAATTTTGCTCCTATCCAGAGGAAAATGAGAATGTTCCAGATCCACCCCGCCCCAGTCTTCCCTCTGGCTTTGCCTAGGTTCCTGGACCTCAGTACTGAAGTTCAGTCAGTCAGTCAGTCAGTTCAAATCCCAGTTGAACTCTAGAGCAGGCTGGGAGGGGCCGAGGCCAAAGAGCCCAGCAGACAGCGTTGCGTTGGGCAGTAGGGCAGGACACCCGGGAGCTCACTCCTTAGCTGTCACTGATGAGCTGTGACCCCAGATGGGACGAGTTGCTGTGGCTTTCTGCATGGCAGCTTGAGTATGTGTGAAATGAGGGGCTTGGCCTAGACACCTCAGCAGCTCTCCCCAGCGCTCACTCCTCGCCTGCCGTCTCCCCCATGAAGCTGGTCAGGACACCAGGATTGCATTTCTCCAGCCTCCACCCAGGTTTGCCGGCACTCAGCTCCTACCACAGGGTGATACAACGACCCCAGAAAGGAAATTCTGCTGAGAAAAGGAGCTCACACCTCTCTCCAGCCTGCACCAGCCCCTTGGCATCCCCTGAGGACACAAGGCCCAAATCAGGGTCAGAGACACCGAGGCCCTCCAGGTCAGTCAGGATTGCAAGGGCTGCCAGCGGCACGAGGAGGTTACCCAGAATGCTGAGGGCCCGCAGTTCGGCAAGGACCGTGTTCAAGGTGGGATGCAAACAGGCCTCCAGCAGGTGGGTTTTTCTTGGTGGACAAAAAGTTTTTTTAAAAAATCTGCACCATTAAAAGAAAAGAAGAAGGAAAAGAGAACAAAAGCAAGAGAGTCTGCATTTTTTTTAAATCTGTTTTTCCAGCTTCTGTTACATAAAAAAGTAGAACACCTGGCTACCCTGGGCCCACCTTCCTCCCCCGCCCCCGACCCCAGCGGTGAGCTGCACAGTTTCGGCCCTCTCTGGGTGGAGGACGAGCTCCCCAGTCTCCCAGGGCTCCTTCCACGATTACTACTTGAGCCTGTATTTTAGTGTTTTGCTTGTAGTGGAGAGATATTTCTCAGTGCTCATGAATCTACAAAAAGTGAGAAAACAAAACATACACCCAGAGGACTGTGTATTTTACCAGCAAGTAGAAAAAGCGGCTTTGTGGAAGACAGGAATATCGCTAATGTTTACTATGCAAAGCCCCAGCTCGCTCCACTCATTTACATCACCTGCCTGGCTCCTAAAGGCTTTTTATTAATATCTTGTAGCCTCTGCCTGAAAGACTTGGAGGATGGAAATCGGCAGATGGTCTGTGGCTATTTGTCCAACCCCTCCTCCTCCTGAAGTCGGTGGGCTTACCTTGGCAGCCAACCTTGGCAGGAACACTGCAGTCTTTAGCCCTTGCTTGCTTCGTCACCTGCAGCAAACTTGGTGAATCTCATCCTTCAGTCTTCAAACAGGGAGTAGTTTGGGAAACTAACCTTTAGCTTGTTTGCTTGGAATACTAATAATGTGAATTTCTATTATCATCTACTCCACCTTTCATAAAGATGAGGAAATTCAGGCTCAGACAGGTAAATGACTTACCCAAAGGGTGGAATTGGAATATGAGCTAGTCTAGAAAGGGGTTGGGAAGGGAAATTTTCCTTGCTCCTGTCCCTAAAGAAAGCAAGGTGCCCTTCTCCATCCCTGTTCCCCTAGCCGGTGTGCGATATGTGCTCACACTAGCCCCCAGTTTGAGCTGGCTGCTCCTTCCAGCCTCTCCCTGTGTCACCCCTATCTAGCAGACGAGGCCAGGCAGGAAGAGAAGCTGCTGGCACCTGCTGCCTGATGGTTTGGGCACTGCCAGCCTAGACCGATCCTGAAGAGCTGGGTCCTGGAGTCATCAGCAAAGCACTGGCTACCCATGGACAAGGACGGGCCAGAAGCTCTCCCAGTTTTCTGCCTCTGGCTGCCCAGTGCTGCCCAGTGCTCCTGCAGGGAGGCCGTGGGGAAGGAGGTAAACACTCGTCTCAGATGCATAGGGGGTATACAGATGTCCTAGAGAAACAGCAAATCAGCGGCATTGGCATTGGTGGTGCTCAAGTACAGCCCAGGACGTCTGTTCAGTCACAGGCACTCCCTCAAGCTATCTGATGAACACCTACTGTGTGTTGGGTACTAGACAAACACTGTTTCCCCAGCATCCCCTGCTAAGGCCACATGATCTACAGAGATGCTTGTTTGATGAGCATGAGTCAGATCTGGAGAAAGTCCTGAGAAAGTCCCAGGGCTTGTGTGTCTGAAGTTGTAAGCCAGGGTGGAAGCGGCCAATTCACCTGCTATGGACTGAATGATTTTGCCACCCAAGTTCATATGTTGAAGTCCTACTCCCCAGTGTGATGGTACTTGGAGGTGCAGGCTTTGGGACGTAATTAGGGCTAGATTAGATCAGGAGGGTGGGGCTCTCATGATGCGGTTAATGCCCTTATTAAAAGAGGAAGAGACGTGAGATCTCTCTCTCCGTCCCTCACGTAAGGACACAGCAAAAAGACAGCCCTTTGCACACCAGGAAGAGGGCCCTCACCAGACACAGGATCTGTGAGCACCTTTGTCTTAGACCACCCAGCCTCCACAGCTGTGAGAAATAAATGTTTGTGGTTTAAGCCACTCAGTCTATGATATTTTGATGTAGCAGCTTGACTAAGACATCACCCGTATCAATGCTTTGGCAATGAATTCAACCCATGATTGCTTTGTAGAATGATCCGTTAACTATAGGTACCAGTCAGAAGATTAAGTTAAAAACTTCCACTCAGAGCATATGCTGATAGAACCTCACCTGGGCTCCATGAAAGTGTTAAGAAGAATAACAACTTAAGTTTCTATTATGTGCTAACACTACGCTAAAGACTTTAGGTTTGTTATTATTCATTTAAATCCCAGAACACCCAACTGCAGATCTCTTCAGACATATTTTACCCATGAGGAATGCGAGGCTCAGAGAGTAAGAAGAGTATCCAAGGTCACCATGTTGGCAGCTCTACAGGCAGGTTTCAACCCAGTTCCTCTGGCTCAAAGCCCCGGCTCTGTTCTCTGTGGCGGTGCCAAGGAAGACTGTGCTGGAGAAACCTTTTTCGGTCTCAGACTGTTGAATTCCCCTCAACTCCAGGGAAGCAGTTTAAACCAGCTGCAAACATGGTTTCTACAACCGTATTCCTGAAGAGCATACACAGAGTTATTTCTTGTATCAGCCTCTTCTTCCACATGACTGAGATGTGTCTGCTGGTGATAAGAACAGATTAACCTATTTCAAATTGATGGCTGGATTTGACATACTGGGAAAAAAAAAGTACATAAAGGGTAAAAACCACAGTTACACTGAACACAATATTTTTTTCCCTTAGAAAACTCTCAGATTTTACAACCAAATATTTATTATAGATCCAAAGGAAAATAGAAATTACCATTCTTGCTTGATTCTAAGATATATAGTTTGGATAGTCAGCAATCAGGATGTGTCTTAAAAATCGATGTGCAATTTTAATGTGGTGGTCTTTTCTCTTCCCCTCTTCCTCTAAAGTAAGCATCGACCTTCAAGTCAGGAGACTTCAAAAGCTGCAATTAAAATAATTGTGTGTCTTAAAATAAATGCCATCTTACAAAGAGGTCATATGAAGTAATGATAAGAAGTCTGGCCAGGAGAATGGTAATTTGTTTGTATATCTCCAATACCTAGTGTGCAATATGATTTGTTCAGAGGACAAATACATCAATAAAATAAATGTTGAATTTTTTTATTAAGGAAAATACCAAACATATACCAAAGAAAAGAGTGTATGATAATGAACTCCCTCTTACCCAGCTTCAGTGTTTTCAACTCATGGCCTATCTATCTTGTTCCTCCACCTCTACCCACTCCCTCTCTGCCCCGGATCATTTTGTAGCAAATCCCAGATGTCAGAGCATTTCATCAGTAAATGTTTCTGTGTGTATCTGTAGAAGACAAGGACTACCCTTTTTAAAAGCAACAGTGACAGCATCATCACATCTTTCTAAAAATCAGCACATCTCCCCAAAATCAATGTTCATAATTCTTTAATATTATCAAATATCCATTTAATTTGGTTATCCTATAAATAGTCTCTCCCTGTCTCTGTCTCTTTTCTTCGTGGACAGTGTTTTTACCTCATAATCCAAATAAGGCCCTAACTCTTTCCCCCTGTTCGTTGTGGTGTTGTTAAAGGAACCAGGGCTTTTTGTCTGGTAGTTTCCCACATCTTGGCTTTGGTTGATGGCATCCCTATAACATTGTTTAATATGTTTCCTTTTCTCCTCTACTTCCAGGACATTGGTACTTACAGCTGGAGGTTTGTGCGGACTTAGTTTGGGTTTTGTTTACTTCATCAGAAAGTGCATAATGCGTGGTGGTCCCTTTCTTTGGATGTTATTAGCTACTGATAACTGCCTAGGGCATAACCAGCACTTTTGCTATGACTACCCCATTTACTAAAGCTATCCAAAAGATGTACATAAAAAAATAACGAATTTCGAGACTTTGGGAACGCCACCTATTCAGTCGTGGCTCCCTTTGATTACAAGGAAGAGCAATTGGCCCTGGGTTGGATTAAGTAACAGGAGGCTCTGATACAGTCTGTTCTGCAGTGACGTGAAAGTTGTGTACCAGGCACCCTTACCTTAACAAAAACATCATTATACAAACTTTTGTTTTAGTTAACAAAGAAAAGAGAGGGGGATGGAGACTTTCTGTAACAAAAACATTGTTCATAGTTTTAAGTGTATAGCTAGAACACTGAATGTACACATAAAAATACAGCATGTGATTCCATGTGCTCTTGCTCAAGAATCATGTCTTAGGTCATCGCAACTCTTCTTAGACATTTCCATTACTTTTAGCACAACAAAGGGGTTGTGTCACTAAAGCAACAGGTCTTTCCCTCTGCCCACACATCTACTTATGCACTGGCCGTAAGAGATTTCTGCACGTCCCATTAATCAGTCATGTTATATCCCATTTAGCACATAGGAACTCACTATGTACACGCATAGCAAGGAGGGAAAGAAGTGTCTCTTAGTCATTCAGGGAAAGAATCATGGGTATGAGTACACCTCCTAGAGACCTCATTTGTCTGAGGCAATGGTAGGGACCAGAGTGGCCACTATTAGTGTGCCTCCTTATGTCTCTTTCTTTTTGGCTCTATCATTTCTTTTCCCAGTACAGACTAGCTTCATCCCATGCTTCACTCTGCACATCTCTGCAGGTGAGACAGCCATTAGAATAGCCCAATACATACAGCAGAAGCCTTCAAACTTTTTTTTCTTTTTAGTTGACATGTAGTAATTGTACATATGCATGGAATCTAGAGTGATATTTTGACACATGTATACAATGTGTAATGACCAAATCAGGGTAATTAGCATATCCATCACCTCAAACATTTATCTTTGTGTTGGGAATGTTCAAAATCCTCTCTTCCAGCTTTTGGAAAATATACAATAAGTTATTGTTAACTATTTTCACCTTACAGGGCTGTAGAACACTAAGACCTATTCCTCCAAACTAGCTATAATTTTGCATCTGTTAACCAGCCTCTTCCTGTCTTCTCCTCCCTCTCCTTCCCTCTAATAATCAGTAGTCTACTTCCTAATTCTATGAGCTCAACATTTTTTAGCTCCCACATGTGAATGAGAACATGTGGCATTTATCTTTCTGTGCCTGGTTTATTTCACTTAACATAATGTCCTCCAGGCTCATCCATGTTGCTGCAAATGACAGGATTTCATTTCTTTTTTATGACTGAATAGTATTCCATTGTGTATAAATACGACATTTTCTTTATCCATTCATCTGTTGATGGACACTTAGATTGATTCCATATCTAGGCTACTGTGAATGATGCTGCGATAAACATGGGAGTGCAGCTGTCTTTCCGTATACTGATTTCCTTCCCTTTGGATAAGTACCCAGTAGTGGGTTTGCTAGATCATATGGTAGTTCTATTTTTAGTTTTTTGAGAAACCACCATACTGTTTTCTATTAATATAAAGGCTGTACTAATTTACATTCCCACTGACAGAATTTGAATTCTTTTTTCTCCACGTGCTCACTAGCATTTATCATTTTTTTTTCTTTGGATAATAGTCCTTCTAACTGGAATGACATGATATCTCACTGGGGTTTTGATTTGCATTTCCCTAATGCTTAGTGATATTGAGCATATTTTCATATACTTGTTGGCCATTCATATGTCTTTTTTTGAGAAATGTCTATTCATATCCTTTACCCATTTTTAAGTTGGATTATTTGATTTTTTGCTGTTGAATTGTTTGAGGTCCTGCTTTCAAACTTTTTTGACAACCATTTGATTTTTATCATAACCAAGTATACACAGACATGTAGGTGTGTAGGTGAGCGTGTATAGTATGACATAGATATATAAATACATGCACATATATTATCTTTGAAATTAAAGTTGCACATGCTATCATCCTCACTATGTGATATATTCTGATACTTTCTTTTCTATTCCATTCCTTTGTAAAAGAAGAAAATACTGGTTGTGACGCACTAAATTTATTTCAAAACCCATTGATGGGTCATAACTTCCATCTTGAAAACCACATCCTATAGTGAAAATAAAAATTGAAAAATTATCAAAGTAAAGTTCTTGGGAACCAGACTGATTCTAAATGCAAGAATTAAGATTCTTAAGAAACTGGAACATCATTACACTGCAAATTAGATCAGAAATCAGAGTATGTCTATATTTGTCACATAATAGGACATCATGTGACCTAGGTGATTAGACAGCCCTTTGGTTGTAATTTGTGATCAGGTTCATCTGGGAAGTAAATCAATACCTCACAGTGGTCCATCAGGGAGAGAGAAGCCCACTGGCCCACTAAAAGCTGTCCAGGAGCCCTGCCTCCGCTATTGTGGCCTTGATGGGTCTGCACTTCCAAACACTCATCATCCATCACACCAACCCAATTCTATTTTTCTAGCTTGACAGGACATACTGTGCTCTCTGGAGCCACAAAGAAGAAAAACTTGTTTCCTCCAACGCTGCTGCATGATGAATTTTTCCACCTCTACATAAAGCCCAGCTCACAGGGCATGTCTTTTTGGCTTTTTGAGTGTACTGACTATGACAGGAGAGCTGAGCTGAAGACCATCAATGTTACTGCTGCAGCCAACTCATCGCCTGATACTCTTCGCCTTTTTCCTTATAAAGAGCTTACAGCTTCAGGGAAAGAAAAAAAAGATAAGAGGAAAGAAAAATCTACATGATATCAGTAAGTTTACCCTTGAGATGAAGTCACTTTTTCAGATAGTGTTTTCACAACATAAATTTTGATGCATTCTGCTTAGATTTTAAGATGTTTGGGCAGAAATCAAAATTTCCCTCCAGATTGTATTGAGCACCAAGTGCTAGATTTCCTCCTAATACACACACACTCACACACACACACTAACATGTAGAAAGGGATTTCTATGACAGAGTTAATTTCCCATTTACTATGAGCAGGGAGTTTTTTTTTTTTTTCCCAGAATATGATTAACTTCGAGGTGTTAGTGTATGAGTTTAATAATATTTTTGACAACTAGAAAGGAGGAAATAACCTGTGAGTCATGAAAAACCTGAAAAGATTATTCTGATGTTTGTTTATCTGGAACTAAATTTGCAGGGAAATAAAATCTCTGTAGCAGCTAAAATTGCACACTCACATTCTTTTGTATGAATTAATTATACTTAACTGCTCTGTAATGTCCTGATTAATTATTTCCTGTTCCAGTCAGTTGATTGTGCATTTTGATACGAAACCTGCATCATGATGAGAATCTTGGACCTATTTCTCATCTTGCTCAAGGCCCCTGTAGAGCCAATCTGAACTAGCTTCAAAGGAATCCTGCATCTTCATTAGCGCCCCAGGAGGGCTGTGTCAGACACAGGCGGTGACAGAGGAACTGTATTTTTGGCCCAGGGCATGGAATCACCACTTATGCACAGACAGCAATGAGCTGTGGGTTTTAATGCTGCAATGTCATTGAGAAATATAACTCTGCACCCTGCACAAACCCTGGTGACTTATTTCCCACCAACAGACTCTCCAATGTGTACGGAGTGATCAGGGCTCTCCAGAGCTGGAATAAAATTGCCAGGTAGGTCCTGGAGACAGGAGAAGACAAATGCATCAGCTTCCTATTGCTGTTGTAACAGATCACCCCCAAAACTTAGTGGTGTAAAACAACACAAATTTATTATATTAAAGTTGTGTATGTCAGAAGTCCTAAAATCAAGATGTCAACAGGGAGGTGTTTTTTCCAGAGGCTATAGAGGAAAATCTGTTTCCTTTCCTTTTCCAGCTTCTAGAAGTCACCGCATTCCTTGGCTCATGGCCCCTTCCTCCATCTCCAGAGCCAGCAGAATAGCATTTTCAAATCTCTGGCCTCTGCTTTATCCTCCCATGGCCTCCTCACATTCTTCTGATTCCCTCTTCCCCTTGTAAGGACCCTTGTCTTACACTGGGTCCAGATGATCCACCATCATCTCCCCATCTCAAGATCCTTAACTTAATCACATCTTCAGGATCCCTTTGCTATATAAGGTTCATATGCACAGATTCTAAGGATTAAGACATGGATGTCCCTGGGGGGCCGTTATTCTGCCCACCACATTGAGTATCCAGACTGAGCAGGACCCAGCATAGATCAGGCCAGAGCCTGGGGATGCTGCCCCCTCTCTCCCCCCAGTCCCTGGTGGCAGCGCAGTATGTAGCCAGCCTTGCACAGACACCAGCAGAACGGGGCAGGAAGTCTATAGATGTGAGTTCTGATCTTGGCAAGGTGACTTAAATGGTGCCCCTAAGCTATCCTACTTTCTACCTGGTTACAGGCTGATTTGTATTCAGCTTTCCCTAAAACCGTAGAGCTGTTACTGACTACCCAAGGTACCCAATTAGCTTGTAAGTATGACTAGGACTGAGGACAGCAGGCAGGTGCCACCAAGAACCTGAACCATGGAGGTACTCCTAGGGTTAAATTCCTAAAATCAACGCAAACGTCGAATTTATAAAGTGATGCTCTCAATGGATCATCCAAGGCTACATTAGCATTCACACATATAAAAGAAGAGTATGAGAACACAGAGGGTTAATGAGCATTGGCACAAAGAGGTCGCTCTGGGCTGAGTACCCACATTGCTCCTTTCCCCTGACAAGCCCTCTGAGCCCGTCCCCAGCAGGAGACGCATGCATCAGACACAGAACCCGGGGTCTATAAATCTTCAGGTCATGTAGCTAACTGCTCTTCCTCTGATTTCAGGCTCACCATGAAACTCTGGAATAATTGGGCTTCCCAGGGAGCCCCCCACACAGGGAGAGGATGGGCTGTCAATCTCTGGTCTACTTGACAGATAGACTCTGTTCCTCATAGAAAATTAACAAACCTGCACGCTGGCTTGCATATATTCACGTTTTGAGAGTTTAGTTAGCATGAATCAGCACCTCAAAGCTGTCAATCTCTGTCTGTGTGACAGATACATGCTCTAATTTCTCATGAAAATTAACAAACACCTATGCGGGTGGGTTTGTATTTATTAATGCCTTAAGAGTTTTGTTAGCATGAGTCAGTATCAGCACTGATCAGCTCAGAGGTCCCTGCAAGACCTGGGCTGCAATGAACTTCCCAAGATTCTCCTCTGACCAAAAGTCCAATCCCACCCTCATCCCTACCTTTTTCAACTCTCATTATTGGCCATGTCCTTGCGCATCCCCAGGGGATCCAGTGACAATTAGTGCAATGTAATAAGAGCCTCTAGGGTTGTGCAACCCTGCAGCGCTGCAGCCCTGCACTGAATAAACTCCCTGGGGGCTCTATTTAAATTCTGCTTCTTGGAAAGCTTCTCAAATTACCCCTCAGAGTTCTTCTTCGGGCTTCCCTGTTTTATGCTCTGAGAATCTTGTGCTTTCCTTTCTTCCATTTGTCACTCTCATTTGCTGTCCATCTGCCCCACCACAATGGGACCAGGTTGGTTTTGGTCCCTCTTCGATGTCCAATGCCTAGCACAATGCCTGGCACAAAGTACGTGCTCAATAAATATCTGTTGAACAAATAAATAAATAGATGCTGCCCTGACTGTCCCTTGTGTTTCTTTTTCAACAACTAGAGATGGAAAATGGATGCTAACACAAAAAAAGATTCAGAAGTAGTTGTTATAAATTAAGGGAAAGGTCACATTCAAGATAAGAGAAAGGATGCATCTGTGGAGTCAGCAGGAGGTTGTCTTCCCAGGAGCGATGGAGACACAGCCCATAAGGACAGACTGTGACAGGACAATGCCACACAGTGACAGTACAGCGACTAGGCATCTCTAACAGACAGCCGGACATTTCTATTCGAATGCTCTGACATTACTGCCACTCAACATGTCCCAAGACAAACTCGTTTTTTCAATCTTGACTCCCAAGTGCCCTGATTTCTGGGTGTCTCCCAGGCTCCTAACCTTGGCGTTATTTGAGATGTCTCTCTCTCTCACTCTTGAAAGTTCACACCAGTTAGTAAATCAACAACTCACATAGGTTTCTAACATTACCACTGCCTTAATTCCAGGTTGCATCCTGTCATACACCTGGGCAACTGCAACAGCATCTTGAGTTAGCTTCTAGTTTCTGGCCTCTCATCTTTTCTTAGTGTCTTAAATACTTTTCATGAAAGATAAATGCTACCCTTACAACCTCTACTCCTGTTTCCCCATCCGTTTTGGAAGGCCTTCAATGGCTCTGTGAGTCCACACTTGCAGCAGACTGGCCTCTGAGGCCCTGCACGTCTGTGGGTTTATCCATCCTTGTCTCCTAAACTCTGCTCCTCTGTTCCCAAGCCAGTTCCTCCTCCTCTTCAGGGCAGTAAAATTCTGCCCCCATACTTTTGTTCAGGCTGGCATGGATCGTCCTCCTTTCTCTTTCCCCCCTGTTGAGGCCTGATCTAGGTGCATGACCCAGCTTAAGACCCTAGGCCTTTATGAAACTTCCCTTGTTTATTTCAACCCACATACAGAGACTTACAGAAAAATACCCAGTGTTGAAAACACTTAGACCACAAAGTGCAGCCGCCCTTTGGGCTCAGGAAATTGAGCCCAACGAGCCTAACGTTCTCCCTCTCTGAAGCCATCACTTTTCTTTACCATTCATCATGACAAGCAATCATTATCTTCCTTATCAGAAAGCTAAGCTTCAGGAGGACAAGGAATCTATTAATATTAGGCTTACTCAGTAACAGCCTCAACATCTCACTCAGTGAAAGGTTTAAAAGGCTCTCAAAAATTAACATTGAAAGACACTCAAGAGAAAGAGAGACATGCGAATGAATATAGGGAAATGAAAGCAAAAGAGAAAGAGTTTGGCCACGAGTATTTCCAGTCATTGCCAGGTGACAAGGTGACCTAATTTTCAGGGACTCATCCCAATATTCAGCCATCAGGTCACTTGGCCTAATGCAGCTCTGTTATGGAGCCGATCCCTCAGAAGTCCCTGGAATTGGAGATCTAGTGGGTTGGATGGTGGACCCCCAAAAGATATGTCCATCTCCTTAACTCCCAGAGGCTGTGGCTGTGATCTTATTTGGAACAAAGATCTTTCCAGATGTACTTAAGTTAAGGATCTTGAGATGAGATCATCCTTAGGGTGGGCCCTAAATCCAGTGACAAGTGTCTTTGTAAGGGACAGAAGAGGAGAAGACAGAGAAGATAAGGAGGCCACATGAAGATGGAGACAAAGGTTGAAGCTGGGCAGCCACAAGCCAAGGAACAGCTGGAGCCACCAGAAGCTGAAAGAGAGAGAGCCAGTTCTCCCTTGGAGCCTGTAGAGGAAGCGTAGCCCTCCTGAAACGCTGATTTTGGACTTCTGGCCTCCAGAACTGTGAGAGAACATACTGCTGTTGTTTTAGTTTGTTATGACAGCCCTAGGAGACTAATGCAGACAGCAAGTGCCTCCTTGAAGGGGAGCCTGGAAGGTGCATCTGCCTCTACCACGCTTTCCTCAGAAATGCTAGTGGAGCCCAGAGGCATAAATAGGGCATTGCAATGTGATATGATTGGTGCTGTGAGTGTATTCCTGGGGTGCTGGGTGCACCCAGAGGAGAAGCATTTGTCCAGTCAGTGCTGGAGTAGGGGTCGGGGGAGGTGGGGAAGAAGGGCAATCAGGGAGGCAAGGTAAGGGAGGCTTTTCAAGGAGGACTTCTGATCGTTTTAGCAAAAAGACACCTTTACCCAAATGTTTATTGCAGCACAATTCACAAGTGCGAAGAAGTGGAACCAACCTAAGTGCCCATCAGCTGATGAGTGGATAAAGAAAATGTAGTATATGTATTCCATGGAGTACTCTTCAGCCATAAAAGGGAATGAAATAACGTCTTTTGCAGCAACTTGGACAGAACTAGAGACCATTATCTTAAGTGAAGTAACCTAGGAACAGAAAACCAAATACTGCATGTTCTCACTTATAAGTGGGAGCTAAGCTATGGGTATGCATTGTCATACAGAGTGACTTAATGGTTACTGGAGACTCAGAAACGGAGAAGGTGGGAGGGATGAAGAATTACCTATTGGGTACGATGTACGCTATTCAGGTGGAGGGTACGCTAGAAGCCCAGACTTCACCACTACGCAATTCATCCATGTAATAAAAAACCACTTGTTCCCCCTAAATCTATTGAAATCTTTAAAAAAGGAAGACAGAGACCCCGAACTGAGAAGATTTTATCTGGGTAAGGAGGCTGAAGGAGACTCAGGCAGATGAACAGCACAGCAGTCCACTGTTAACGGAGAACCAGATGTGAGGAAGGGAGCTGACGTCCAGAAGTGGAGGGAGGGTCCCAGTGTTGGAGGGCTTTGCAGGCTATAAGAAGTATAGACTTTTCTCTTAGAGGTGATTATCAACTGGGGTGGTAGCAGGGCATGTTTGAAAATGTGTGTGTACACTTTCTGCTAACCACAATGACTGAGGCATTGCACTGGCATTTAGTAGTCTGCAGCCAGCGATGCTTAACGTCTGGCAGTGTGATGAAGAGTCCAGCACAATGAAGAAGTTCTTGTCCCTCTCTAAATTGCAAAAGAGCCCCATCCCCTTGAGAAAAACTGCTGAGTGATAATTGAAAACCGCTGTAGGGGTTTGAAGAAGGAAGTGACAAGATCGGAATGACAAACAGATCATTGGGTGCAATGGGATTGTGAGATTCAGAGACACGAGACTGAAGGCTTGAGAAAAACGAGGAAGCTGCTGCCATTCAAGTACCTTCAAGGGTAATAAATATATGGAGGTCTGAGCCAGGGCAGGGTAAGGAGGGATGGATGGATGGAGGGGAAAGACGGATGGAGGGAAGGGATTAGGAAGCAATTTCGAGAGATGTTTAGGTAAAAGCAGCAGGATCTTGTATTTGAATAAAGAGTCAAGAGCACAGCTCAGATTTCTAGTTTGGAGGTGTCATCAACAGATAGGAAGAACAAAAAGAAAGTAACCAGATCATAATCCATTTGAGAGCTATTGATACTGATTTGCCTGCAGAGATAGCTAAGAAGAAATGTCCATCTGGCAACTAGAACCTCATAACGTTCTAAGGATGCTGTGAACATTGTATCCTCCAAGGACAGTATTTTCAAACAGACTAGCAGAAGATGGAGGTCTTCATAAGTGGACAATTTGAAGCCTAGAAAATTGCTAGTCTCACCGCAAATGGATGGAGTGTTTATAATTTAGTGCCATTTCACAAGAATTTGGTTCTTTTAAATGAAGGATAAAAGAAACTCTTGACCTTCAAATGAAGGGCCTTGTTTGCATTCAGATTAGTTAACAAAGGAAGACAACTGTCCAGGTGTTCATGGCTCTTGCCACTTTATAGCAAAAAAACAGATTGTTCCTTATGAAACAAATGCTAGAAAAAAAAACAAAGCATTAAATCAGTTTAGACAACTAAGACTAAAGCAAATGTTGACTATTGTCCTTTGAAAGAGTAACTTAACCTAAAGAAGGTGGTATTTCATTTTCTTTGTTATGCTACTTGGAAACTTTGAGTTATTTCTATCAGCTTATGTTTGACTGCAGAACTCACTTCACTACTTTGCTTCAGTTTAGTGGGAGGGAAATTCCCAGTTCTTTTCATTCTTTTAAAAGCTACTTCTAGTCCTTTGAGAGTTCCCAAAAGTTCTAGGAGCTCATTTTCACTTCTTAATTTTGTAGCTTTATGTAAAACCCATGAGAGCAGGGACCAAATCTGCCCAGTTCACCACTGCATCTCCACAGTTGGCACACTACCATACACACAGTGGGCATCAGAGCACACAGTACATACTTGATTTTTAAACAATAACAACAACAAAAGCTTTCATTGCAGCGAGTGAGGGAGGTGGGCATTAAACCACTAACTGCAGCAGTAATTCCTGGATTGCCTTTTGATGAAGTCAGGTAGCTAAGAGAAAGAATAACTGGTAGGATTGATCTATTCTGGGGCAAGGAAGACTTAGTTGAGAAAGAGCCATTTGAGCTGAGATCTGAAGGCTAAGATGAGTGGCTTTGATGACAGGAAGCAGGAGGAACAGAGGCAAGGGATGATTAAATGTCATGACAGGGGATCCAGATGAGTGATGTAAGCAGGAGATTAGGAAAGAGAGAGAGGCTAGGCTGTCAGCCTCAATTTCCTGAGCTGTAAAGGGGGGCTGCACCCTGAGGCCTAAGTTCTTTCAACACCAAGTATTGCTCTGGGAGTCTCTGCATGTGGATTGAAATCATCAAGGAATGTTTCATGAAGGTCTTGGGACGTAAATCGGGCTGTGAGGATAGATTGCGCTTTAATAGGGGGTTAAAAAAAGGAGAACACACAAGGTGGTGGAAATTCGCTGAGCAAAATCACGGGAGCAGCAACGAGCATGGACCCGCTGGATGGACCTGTAAGATGTGCCTGTTCAAAAGGGGCAGGAGAAATTTAGAACTAAAGGAACAGAGAATGGTTTGATGTGATAGAAAACACCAGGTCAAATAATTTATTGAGCCAGGAATAGATGATCTCATTTAATCTCACAAAACTGAGATTGGAACTGTATTCTTAATGCTCTAATTTTATAAACTAAATGAGAACATCAAGGCGCAGAGAAGAAAAAGCATGCTCAAGACATCATAAAATCAAGGGGTGGGGCCAGGAGTGCAGCACCGGCAGCCTGACTTCCCAGCCTCCTCCGGGAGAGGACGGTGGGCACAGGGCAGGTGTCACCAGTGAGAGGCATTTCTTATCACAGTCCTGCCAGGTGCCTCTCAACATGACTTGGGCTGTTATGTCCTTTCTCTCTAATAACTTTATAAGCCCTGTGAGTGCAGGAAGAAAGACCTGATTGTGTTCTTATAATCCTCTATCATTCTAGAGCCTGGACAAGGACTCACCCCTACATTCTTTATTGGGGAGGAGTCCAAGTTACAATTGTGCCGCTGTAGCCAGGACCCCCATCTGTCCATGAGCCCTGCCAGCCTGGCCAGGAGTGGACACCTGAGTCAAGGTCGGCCTGTGATCTTGAGATTAATTATTACTAGGGCTCTTCCCAACAAAAATGGTCTCTATTAGATTACAGCATCTATTTAAAGTTATCAGATCCTCTCCTGTCTGGGGTCTGAAAATGAGATATTCAGAAAGCAATCAGTCAGTAGCCAGGACAGAGGACAAATGACATACAGAAAGAAGACAGAAATCAGAAACAACAAAGCAGAAAAAAGCAGAGTAAAGTCGATAAAGAAGGAAATAAGAAGTTAAAACAGGGCATAGCTGAGTTACCGCAGAAAATTCTAGGACAGGGAAGGTATGACTCACAGCAGGGCTGTGCCATCACGCAGCCCCTTTGCCCACAGAGGCCTCCCGCTTACTGTCATTGCCTTGAAATTCTTAAGGGGATCTACGTTGTTATTTTGTGCTAAGCCTGCAAATTATGACGATGACGGTGACCACAGTGACAGCAATGATTACTATTTAAAAAAAACAAAAACAGAATTGAGCACTTGAGCAGACTCCAGATTGGGAGGTGCTCATACTTCTCTCTCCGCCCCGCTCATCCTCAGTTCTCCAGACCCACCAGTCCTGGCCAGTGCAGGATTCTGTCCACTTTCTCCAAGGCAGTCTCTTCAGAACAAAAGTCACATTGTTTCCGTTTAAAACCTTCAGTGGTCCCAAAGCCCATGAAGGTCAATGCCTCTAGAACCATGAAGTTGACCCTCTGCAATTCACCTATCCTTGTGTCAGAGATAGGTCAAGGACAGGCTGGGAGCAATTCTGTTGGAACAACTTCTGGAAGGAACACCAGAGTGTAGCCTGGCACCAAATTGTCATCAGAGAAGTAGCTCTCTCAGAGATTACTGCGTGTTTTGGAAAGCTTAAGACACTTGGGTGTGGGTGGGAGGATGAGACCCCCGAGGGGCATGCTGGAGGGACAATAGACGGTGGCCAGAGTGAGCTTTGAGGTGGGCTGAGAGGGGCAACGTGGAGTAGGTAGATCCTGTTTCTCATAGGCCTTCTGCTCTGCTGAGCTGTCTGGGGTGTCTGAAGTCAGATCTAAATTAGAACAGTGGAACAAATGAGCACAGCCTGTTTTCTGCCCTTTTCCAGGGCAGAGCTCGGCCTCTCATTTAAACAGTGTTGAACAAATATCTAAAGAACAAAGTTTTAAAGGGTGCCGAACCATCCAACTGCAGGGCTAGATAGCATGTTTCAGTCTAGCCTCGCTCATCTCTTCTCCTTCCTTCTCTGTCTGTGTCTTTCCTTTCATACCATCCTTTTCCCAGTTCCTGCAAAATGTTACCTAATGAAGGACTTCTCAAAGGCTATTTCTTCTGCTTAGAGAGTACTTTCATCCCTCTATATTTGTGGTCCAATCAGTTGTGGCCACAGTGACAGGGTTAGATGGAAAGGAGAGGTCATAGGAATGGCAGCTATGAGGCAAAATAGACTTCTTGCCAACTCCAAAAGGAAGACTCTAGGACTTCAAAAAAGTATAAGAAATATGACAAGGCCAGGCACAGTGGCTCATGCCTGTAATCCCAGCCCTTTGGGACTCCAAGGTAAGAGGATTGCTTGAGGCCAGAAGTTCAAGACCAGCCTGGGCAACATAGCAAGATCCCATCTCTACATAAGATAAAAAACAAAAAACAAAAAAATTAGTTGGGCATGGTAGCACTCCTGTAGTCCCAGCTACACAGAAGGCTGAGACAGGAGGGTCACTTGAGCTCAGGAGTTGGAGGCTGCAGTGAGCTATGATCATGCCACTGCCCTCCAGCCTGGGTGACAGAGCAAGATCCAGTCTCTAAAAGACAAAAAAGGAAAGAAAGAAAAATGACAGAGTCTGGGTTCTTACTACAGGGCATCTCAATGGACTTCGAGTTTCTCAAGGATGGGATTGTACCTCCCCCTTTCCTTTGCTGCCCTGCCCCTCCCAGCAGGGGCTGAGAGCACAGGCTGAGGAGTCAGACCCATGTGGGAGACTTGGCTTTACCACTTAATGATTGAGTCCCCGAGCATGGTATTTTTTTGGTTGGTTGGTCGATTGGTTGGTTTTGGGGGGAGTGTTTTGTTTTTGTTTTTGTACTTTTTAAATTAATTTCTGTGCCTGGTTCCTCACATGGAAATTGGGATAATAGCGGCACAATACCAACTATAGAGCTGGTAAGATTAAATGAGATAATTTATTACCTGGCACCATAATCGCACAAAACATTTTTATTGTTAACACTGTGTCTGACACTTGGTATTATTTTGAACCACTCAACTCAATAAGTGCTTAATAAATATTCCTTGCATTGAATTGAATGCTGAAAACGCTAAGGTCCCTTCACTGCATCCTCACCTCTCTCTAGCCTCACTGTCCCCCTGGCCAGGACTTTTTATCTGAAGTCCAGATAAAAATGAAAAGAGCAACCCAAATTCTCCATTCCCAGACCCCATCAAATATTTTGAATTGCAAAGGAAAGTAGGATGTTTTCTGATGGAATACTCTACTATATTTTCTTGAAAGACTAATTTAAAATATTCATCTACACTACTTAGTAAAAAGGGCAGGTTTGCAAAGCAGGTGGAAGATATTCTGAGTGGTAGAAGAGTGTCAGTTCACGGGGATTTACTGCGTGGGGTTCCTGGGGCCCCCGGGTTGTGATGTTGGCATTTAAACGTTAGCAAGAATAGCGCTGAAAGCAAAGCTGACATATTAGAATGAGTGGGCCCTGGTGCTGCCTTTTTGTTCTTTCAGAAAGATCAGAGCTTATTAATGGGAGATACTTCGGATTCTTCCTCAGCGGCTGCCACATCAGTCTGAATTCACCATCCTTCAGTCCTCTGGCTGGTCTATTTGGTTTTAATGGAATGAATTTTAACAGAGTCCTTCCTCCCTTCCTCCCAGTGTTTGTTTTTATAACAAACACTGGGCAAGCTTTGGAATGTTGAAAATTCTCATGATAAGAGACGACCAGCAGCTTCTTAAAGTTCTCCTTACTGTTTGAATTATGACTACTTCCATATCTTGATTTCTTCTATACCTTAAACTAATACATAAAAAAAAATTAAACTTGTAAGAAGCAAATACTCCTTGGGATGGGTAACCTATTAATTCAGTAACACTTAGGAGCATATATGTTCACTGGAATATTTTCATCCTAACAAGAGAAATGAGGGCAGAACACAAATAATGAATGCCCACAAAAGTTTGAGCTGGAGAGAGGCAGAGATTACGGTGCTAAATATAAATGTCACGCTCTTCAGGATTTCACCTTGTCCCAACTCTTCTAAGTTCTTATAAAATATTCTGCATTCCCCCATCCCAGCTCATATTTCCAATGGGCATTTGTTCAAAGTGGCATTCTTTTCTACCTCTTGAAACAGATTTCACCTTCTCCAAGAAAATGTTTCAGATCCTCTTAATCAGAAATTACCTGTGCTCCCGCTCTCCTCTATCTCTATTATTAAGAGCTTATTACATTAGTCTCTGTCCTAAAGTTAATTAGGCATTCATCTATTTCCCCTTCTAAACTGTGAAATCTCAGGAATAGTAGCTCATTAATTGTATATCTCCCACAGGGCCCAGCCTAGTGCTGTGTACATAGTAGGGGCTTAATAAATGTTTACAGATTTGAAATGAAAATATGTTTTCCCCTGGCTTGGGTAAAACTTTAGTAGGAATTTCTCCATATATAGCCGAGATGAAGAGTTTTTCAGCTTGAGCCATTTGTAGGATTGCTTTGGCCTTGATGAGTTTTCTTTGATAGAAAAAAGAAATGTAACCCAACTGCTCTCTCCTGTGATAAGAGTTATAATTTCAAGAGACTGAGCTGTTCACAGGCAAACATTTTGAATTCTGTACTATGTTCTGAGCCAATTAGAAGCAATTGGATTTATGAATTTTTTATTTTCCTGATTGATTTTCTATTTAGTTTCTCCTGAATAAGTACTTAAAAATCTTTCCATAACATTCACCCTTTTCGTTGATTTCTAGCCCTAGAGAACCAACCTTTCAGCAATTATAGAAGCCCTTCACACAATTTTTTTTTGCATTCCACTTCTTTTAAAGTAGTTTATTGAAATCCTCTCCAGATAAAAACCTTGAAATCATTAAGCAGATCACTGTTCAGAACCACATTAATTCTTCTATTTTTCTCCTTAAAAGAGATGACTGGTGGACAGCTTAGAATAGCAATGAGCTATGGTATTTATCCATAATACCTTTTTCATGATGAATAACTTATGTATTCAAAATCCCATTACTTGGAACATTTCAATCATAGTAGGATGAGGTCTCTGATCTGGTCTTGGTTCATTTAGAAATGGCCTACCTCCCCGGTGACATGCAGAGCTGCTGAGGCCAGCTGGTGATGGGGCTTGAATTTGAACACTACAAAGCCGGGAGCCTGAGCAATAGCTTCTTAATTCCTGGTTTAAAACAGCCTGCGCAGTCTAGGGCCTTGCCCACCACCATTTTTTTCCAGAGATTTTAGCACCTGTCTCAAAGATCCTCTCCCTGCGCTAAACAGTGCCACAACAGTCCTGGATGGCTTCAATGTGTACTAGGAATTGGATTCCACCAGCCCTTAGAGCTGTTGAACTATGAAGGGCTCAGACTCTGGGAATCTCCTCTTTGACAACAACCCGTCTTTGAACACAGTCCCTAAGAACCCATCCTTTAACTATAACGTCTCCTGGCCTGGCCCTGGCTCTGATAAATCCACTGCTTCCTTACTCCAAGAAGAAGCAAGTCGTAGAGTCCTGCTGCTGGCCAAGTCCTTCACGGGCATCTCGCCCAGCTTATTTAGCCTAGAAATGCTTTCCTCGAGTGAATCCTACAGGGAAGTCCCAGAAAAAAGAACAGAGCTGCTTTGGCTGAAGTGCACATAGACTCCAAACCACTGATCTCCTCTCAAAGGTCACAGAATGGAGGCTTCCACACATGGGATTTTGAATAGGTTGGGTTCATAGCCCTAGGCTTTAATTCCTATTGGCGAATGCAGAGTCTCAGCCCCCAGCAAAATCCCCCTTTGCCGCTACCTCTCCCCAGATCTTCTTGGAAGGCTCTGGAGAGCTTCTCACCTATGATCATGAGTGACATCGGTCACATCCCCACACAGCATCATTGTGTCACCTCCATCTGTTCCCCTCTCTCTCTGCCCTTGTTGCTCTGCCGGCTCATGCAGGGTTGAGTCCATGCTCCTAAGCCTGACAGGAGTTGCTACTGCCATTGCTGGGCACGTCCGCTGTCACCCTCTTCTGCCACCCTCTGTGGCTGGTACCCCACAAAGGCCCTGGGGATGGGGAGACGCTGAGGCTGACCTCCCTCTTTCATGCATTTCATTCTGTTAAAAAGGTCCCAAAGCAAGAATCCGTCATGTAAATGTAGCCTTTTTGTATCTGTTCACAGCCCTCTCTCCCTGTGACAGCATAATTGAGTCAGTGGAAGGTTGGGGTGAGGACCAACCTGTGCCACTCTGGAGTGAGACTTTGATCCTGGGTCTAGCTTGTGAGCTGGATTTTTTCTATCTGCTAAAATGAGTTCCATCTTCAGGTGCTTGCATGTCCCAAGCAAACTGTTTCTTCCAACAGTCAACTAGATGCATTGAATGGCAGCAGTGGATAAGATTCAGCCATCAGCTGGGGCATCCCTTCTGGCCCCTAGCTAGGGACCTCTCCACTTATTTCTGTCCCCAAACACAGAGTAGAAAAACAAAATTCATAAGAAACTCAATTTAAATCTGATTCATCTTTACCAACATGAGAAATCAGGGTATTTTGAGAGAAGATGCATTTCTAAAAAGTGAAAATTGTATTTATCATGGCTGTGCATCAGGCAATGAGAACTGAAACCTGAGAAATTAATTTAAAATTAAACCAATCACATTGTGTGATCCGAAGAGAGCACAAGGACATAACTAGTCACTGGGAAATAAGGGACACACACACACTTCCCTAAACCAGAGAGGGAAAGGAGCAGCCTCTCTCCATTCCCATTTTCTCTCCTTAGGACTAGTTTAAGGCTTTGCTACTCAGAGTGTGGTCCACAGACCAGCAACATGGGCATCGCCCAGGGGCTCGTTAGAAATGCAGAATCCCAGGCCCCGCCGCAGACCTACCGGATCTGAATCCGTACTTTAACAACGTAGGAGAGTTGTGCACACACTCCAGTTGTGAAGCACTGCTCTAGATTTTGTCAACCGCTTACGGACATAGAAAATATATTTCGGATCTTCAGCATTCACATGTGGATGAGGTAAAGGAAGAAAGACGTCTTGGGAAACTTGGAGAGGGATCAAGAGAAAAAGTGAGGAAGAGGGATGCTGGGATGTTAGAAGGAAAAAAAAAACTTCATACTTCTCAGTTTTGCCAAAAATTGGCTCTGGGCACCAGCTTTTATAGTTGCAGCCAAGAGAAACATCATCCAACTGTATAATTTTAAATAGGAACTCTAGTGTTTTTTCCAACTCCACTGCGAGGCGGAGCTCAGGGCCGCTGGCGCAGCAGCCCAGGCCCTCGACCTCCCGTCCCCGACAGATGGCAGTCCCACAAGCACTGCTGACCACTCTGACCACTGGCCTGGGAAAGACTGAGACATGATCACCGTTGCCTTTTCCCTTGAACAGAATCAGTAAACGCCCTGACAATGATGCTCAAGACATGTAGGTGGGGGAAGAAAATCCTAACTTTAGCAAGTCACAATGATACATCCAGAGTTTCTTTCTGCTTATATCCTCCTTATGCTAAGGCATTTTGTTATCTGCAGAACAGAAGTAGGTAAGTACCTGGCTTTGCAAAATAATGCTGTTTCATTAGCAAAAGATGGGCAAAGCTCAGGAACTGCAACGTCTGAAAACAGACCCTTCTCTTCCCCAGGCCTAGCACTCACATTCCTGGGCATGTTGTCCTGCTGATGAATTTCTCGCTGGGAAAGCACCAGATAATGGCACTGCAGGGACGGGGGTGAAACCTGCAGAAACATGCCTTCGCTGCGCCTACTCTGGCCAGTGCGGAAATCCATCAGGGATGAAGTGTAGCCGCACACGCACCCCGTGCTCACACCCCGCTGGGTAAATACCATCGCCTGGGATCATTTTCTTTTCCTGTCAGGGAATCTGTCTTGGTGACCCAGGAAATCCAGGGCTTGCAGCCAGATACTGTGCTGTGGGCGCTGGGCCTCCGCTTGGCCAAAGAGCCACAGATGACAACACAGAATGAGAAGTGGAGTCGGGGCACTGCATCTCACACGCCGCTCTGCGAGCTCCGGAGACAGGCTGCGATTAATCACTGCGACCACATCCATCAGGCTTCTCCCATCTGGCCACGGCTCACAGTCACAGAGGCACAGCCAGGGTCTCCTGATAAATCAAATCCAACACTTCTATGATAAGGAGGACACAGGTGAATGAGGGACAAAAGTGTACTGTTGTAGCCATGAGTCCAAAACTATTAAAAGAGTAGACGAAGGAGATTTCTGCTGACTGGCAGTCAAGTGCCAGAGACTATTTATTATACTCTCTCTCTCCCCTCCTCTTTCTCTCTCTCTCTCTCTCTCTCTCTCTCTCTCTCTATATATATATATATATATATATATATACTCTTATTAAATCTCCACCATAGCCCCATGAAGATGTTAGTATCATTCTTATTTTCAGATGAAGAGACTGAAGTTCAGCAAGGTCAAGAATTGTGCCCAAGGTCACACAGTTGCTAAGTAATGAAGTCAATGCAAGATCTCAGGTCCAGGATTATAGCAGAAAGAATTAGAATAGAGAGTGAGATACATAGCAGGAAACTGAGTCAGAGGGACAAAGAGAACACGGAAAGAGAAAGAGGGAAAGACAGGGAGGGAAGAAAAAGTTTGGGAAAATAAGAGGGCAAGCCCAGGAGCAGGAAGCAAGCTGCCTTCATAACCAGATTTCCTGCGCTCCAGCCCCATCTCTTCACTTGCGGGCTGGTGACTTGGTACAAATCACATAACCACAGTTTCTTAATCTGTGAAATGAGGTTAGTAACATGCAGCCAACCGCTTCACTGGTTTGTTTTCAGGATCAAATAAAAATGTATGTGAAAAGTTCTGCAAAATTGGACAATGCTGTATAAATGGAAGCTATTCGGTGGTGTTTAGAGAAGCCGCATCTACCATACGTGAGGCATGAGGACGGCTGCCAATCAAAAGTCCAAGCCCCCAGTAAAAGTGAGTGAAGACATCTACCAAGTGGAGAAGGAGCCCCTGCTTCAGATTGGAAGCCACCTGGTGTGCGGCCTTGCAAGTCTTGTTTCACCTGTGGAAGTGACCCCATGCAGGGAGAGATGACCCTCCTGATTCCGGCCGGTGGCTGTGGGAGGAGACAGCAGACAGCTGAGCCTGCCCGTCCTTTTGCCACTGAGGATTCGGAGACTGGAAACCCCTTCTCCCAAATCCTGCATGAGAATCTAGAGCAACCACCCCCATTCTTCCTGGGCCAGGAGAATATCACGGAGTTGTCCAAAGCTGGCGTTTTATGCTTTCATTAGTGGCAGCCTGGGAAGAGAGTGAGAAGTGAAAATGTGGTGAATGCTTCCCGGAGCTGAATCCGGGAGGGAGGAAACAGGAAGTTCAAATGTAGGGGTGCATGCCAGGGTGCCTGCCAGGGATTCATGCGACATAATTCAGAAACTGAGGAGAGGAAAACTGAAGAAGCTACTTAGTGAAATAAGGTCCAGGAAGAAGAAACCAGAGGGGGATAAGTTAGTTGAGGAAGCTTCTCTTGTGTTTCTGCCCAAGACAGGGTGCAGAAAGAAGAAAGACTAATTTGTGTAGTTTCTTTGAGGTGAGGACCGTGTAGGGATTTCTGAGCCTGGAGGTGAGGGAGCTCCTGGAAGTGTGTCTGACCCGCACTGGAAATAATGCCAGACTGGGTTTATCCACTTTGCCCACCTAAAGAAGACAGCACAGCTGTATTTGTTAGTATCTACTTTTTGAGTGTGTGCCTTAAGGTCTCTGATTTTTTCAGTGGCACTACCAAGAAGAAACTGGAGGAAGGATGTTACAGAATGAAGGAGAAAGGCCCCCACCTGAAGATGTAGGTGCTCCTGGGAGGACAGAAAGCCTTTCTTTCCTTCCAGTTCCCAAGGAGAGCACAGTGGGCTGAGAGGTATCCCCAAGGACATGACCACCTCCCAATCCCTGACACCTGTGACTGTTACCGTAAAAAAGGTCTTTGCAGACGTGATTAAGTTAAGGATCTTGAGAAGAGGTGATCACCCTGCATTGCCCAGGTGAGCCCTACATGCCGTCACATGTGGTCTTGAAGAGTGAGGCAGATGAAAATTAGACAGATACCTGGAAAGAAGAAGCTTCCAGAAGCTTCAAGAGACAAGGAAGGATTCTCCCCGGGAGCCTGTGGAAGGGGTGCGGCCCTGCTGATGCCTAGATTTCAGACTTCTAACCTCCAGAATTGGGAGAGAATAGATCTCTGTTGTTTTAAGCCACGAAGTTTATGGTCATTTGTTACAGCAGCCACTGGAAACTAATACAGGGGGTCGTGGGGAGAAGTTGCCCAGTGGCAGAAACAACTCTGAGGGTTCTGACTCCCCAGGTCCAGGAGTGTGTCCACTTATCAGAACCAGGAAGGCAGTGGTGTGGATCGACACACACTCACGCAGAGGACGGCGCAGTCTCAGGTGGGAGGGAGACCACACAGTGCATGCTCTGCACAGAGGTGCCGGCCCTAAACGGGAGCCGACGGAGAGAGGTGAGTGCAGCACTCCTGCAGATAAGGAAATACAAATGTAAAACCACAGATGTATAGCTATGATCTTGTCAAACCCCCAACGACATGTGAGTTGGAAACTGAAGATCAGAGGAAATTGAAGATCAAACATGACTTGGTCAGACGTGAGTTTAAATCCCAGCCCCGCCACTTAGTTGCTGTGTGGCCCACCTTCCCTGACTCCAGTTTCCTTGTCTGTAAAATAGAAATTCTAAAACCTACCTTACAAGCTTGTTGGTGTAAAGTTTAAAGCACTTCCCAGAGCACTTGGCTTCCTGAAGGGGTTTAGAAAATGGCTACTGCAGTTATTGCCCAATATCCCAGGGCTGCTGAGACAGGTCTGTCTGACTTGGGAGCTACGATCCTTCTAGAGCCCGAGGCTGACTCATCCTGAAGGTATCAAGCTGTCTCTGGGAAGGTGCTCATTTCAACTGCCACACAGCACTGGGTTGTGCAGGGAATTGCCTGCCATGCACAAGCACATGCTATTCTGTGTTCTCCCCGGATCGCAAGGGCTGGAAACCTGTAAACTACCTTTCTCAGACTCCTCTGCTGGGGGTGGGGAAGCAGTTCCAGTTCCAGTTCAGATTCTGCCCATAGGAGGCATTTGCATGAGAGCAGGGGGCCAGCAGAGAGATTCTTTTTCTAGCTGCAGCAATCTAATGCCAACTTCTGTAGAGACCGTGACGGGGGCAGTGGGCTCCTCTGGGGCAGGGGCTGATGACAGCTGGCTTATGAAGCGGCTGAGTAGGCATCAGGGACAGAGTCCTGTAGGCTCAGAGGGAAGTGAGTTCCTATAGGGCCGGTGGTATAGACTGCAGGGCCTGATCTCTGGGTAGCAACTCCCCCACTCCCATTTTTGTTACCTTTCCTCACAACAATTTGGGAGCTTCATTCCCTATATTAAATCCCTCTTTGCTTGAAATACTTGCAGTGACTTTCGTTTTCCCGACTGCATCCACCGGCACGTCAGCCCTCTGCAGAGGCACGGGTTAGGGGCCCTGGAAGGCCGTCTTCACCAGGAAAGACAATCTTACATTTTTCAACTAGAGATAAGGCTTAAAATGAAAACACACCAAAGAAAGCTATCATATTGGCTCAAATACCTACAGAGGATTACTGATTGTATCAGAGCCTATCCTCACAGAAAGTTTTTTTGGTAATGGGGAGGAGGGAAAAGAGTGCAAAAGGCACTGGGGCAGGGAGAGGAAGCTGAGATGAAAGGCAGAGAAAAGAGAGAGCATCCCTCAGAGCAAGCAGAAGATATCAGTAGGAGAAGAGTGCACGTTAGCCCAGGCAGCTCCAACTATAACTTGACTTTCGTTAATTTTTTAAATTGCATTAAAATGTACATAACATGGAATTTGCCATTTTAACTATTTTTGAGTGTACAGTTCTGTAGCAGTGAGTGCATTTACATTGCTGTACAACCATCACCACCATGCATCCCCAGAACTCTTACATTTTCCCAAACTGAAACTCTGCACCCTTTACGCAATAACTCCCCGCTTCCCCCTCCCCTGACCACCGCCATTCATTCTGCTGTCTATCTCTATGAATTTGACTAGTCTAGGAACCTCACATAAATGGGCTCATACAATATTTGTCCTTTTGTGTCTGGCTTATATCACTTAGCATAATGTCTTCAAGGTTCACTCATGTTGTAACACATATTAGAATTCCATTCCTTTTTAAGGCTGAATAATATTCCCCTGTATGTAGATATCACATTTTGTTTATCCATTCGTCCACTGATGGACATCTGGGTCGTTTTCACCTTTTGGTCATTGTGAATAATGCTGTTATTAATATGAATATTGGTCTACAAATATCTGTTCAACTCTCAGTTTTCAATTCTTTTGGGTAGAAAAATTCTACATGGACACAGAATTGCTGAATCACATGGTCATTCTAGGTTTAGTTTTTGAGAAATCGTCATCTGTTTTCCATAGTGCCTGCACTATTTTACATTCCCACCAGCAATGCACAAGGGTTCCAATTTCTCCACGTTCTCACCAACACTTGCTTTTTTCTGCTTTTTAAATAACAGCCATCCTAGTGGGTGTGACGTGGTATCTCATTGTAGTTTTGATTTGCGTTTCCCTAATGATTAGTGAAGTTGAACATCTTTTCATGTGCTTATTGGCCATCTATATATCTTCTTTGGAGAATGTAGCTTGAATTTTTATATGAATTAAAAGGAAAATAAAGAGATTTAAGTCTGTAGAAAGAAAAAAATGTGACCCCCATATGGGCTTCAGAAACGATGAAAAAAATGTTTTGCAAAGAACATGTGAGATCTCATTCCTGACATATTCTGTACAAATGAATGTAGAATGGGACTTCCCTGCCTAGTCAAATAAACTTAATCAGAAAGAGATTCCAATATAAATTCAAACAAGTGGTGAAATAAAATGCATAAAAGCACGTGAATTTCTATCAAAGGGCGCATAAAACCCTATAAAAATAAAACTCCCCTTATCATCCAGATTGCAATTTATATGCACCTGGGCTTCAGGTGATGGAAAGCTGCATTTTAGGCTCACAGGGTAGGGAAAGGTGGGCAATGTAAAGGGGACAGCAAATCAGTGAAAATAATAAAGAAAACTGCTTACTGACATCTCTCTTTCACGTCACACCTGATGCCCACACAAGTGATATCTGGAACTGCGCAGGGGAGAAGGCTCTCAGGGGGGAGATGGGAGCGCCTGCTCATGTTTGCTAAGGGCATTTGTGTAAAACTGGTGTGTGGGAGGGAGCCTGTCTTCAAACCTAGACACAGAAGAGATTTTACTTGTTTTCATGATTCCTTTCCCCCTCCCTTCTCACATTTTCACTCTAAAGTATGTGCAAATTATTCAAGTATCTGAGACTTGAGGCACCATCATTCTCTGCAGCTTTTATTAAGCTTTGCATCACTCACAAAAGAATAGCAATGAAGTTCATTAAAAACCAAGTTACTTAGATTCGATATTGCATCAGATTTCTATCTCAATGTTTTTGGCAAAAGAAAAAAGAAGGAGAAAAAAGGCACCAATGATAACCGCTAACAAAGGGGCTGACATAACAGATGCTCAACATAGATGCATGAATGGATCAGTGAATGAACAACTGAAAATCTAAGCCCCTACCATTTCTTCCCTAAATTATCGCAATTGCTTTTTAATTGTTCTCCTTGCATTTCACCTAGCTGCTGCCTGCAAGACCACATAACTAGAAGTCACCTTTAACTCTTCCTCGCTCGCTCTCCACTTCCACCCCTCATCAGGGGCTATTGTGTTACCTTCTAACTAAGTCTTATTTCTGTTCCTCACCATGCTCCTTGCAACAGCTGTGTCTAGCTCCTGATCGACTGTCACCTGGATTCTTTTAATAGCCTTCTAACTGTCCTCTTTTCTGATAATCTCTCTACACTCTAGTATATCCAATAAAATTCCAACACATTGGCTTTCCTTTCCAATTGAATGACATCAGGAATATCATTTCTAGAATCCTATGTAACAGAAACAATAGGCATGAATACATGAAGAATAGATGTTCTATGATGGTCATTGCATCACAATTTGTAATACAAAAATTGGAAGGCCGGGCGCAGTGGCTCACACCTGTAATCCTAGCACTCTGGAAGGCCGAGGTGGGCAGATTGTTTGAGCTCAGGAGTTCGAGACCAGCCTGAGCAAGAGCGAGACCCTGTCTCTACCAAAAATAGAAAGAAATTAATTGGACAGCTAAAAATACATAGAAAAAATTAGCCGGGCATGGTGGCTCATGCCTGTAGTCCCAGCTACTTGGGAGACTGAGGCAATAGGATTGCTTGAGCCCAGGAGTTTGAGGTTGCTGTGAGCTAGGCTGATGCCACGACACTCACTCTAGCCTGGGCAACAAAGTGAGACTCTGTCTCAAGAAAAAAAAAAAAGAAAAAAGAAGAACTAACTGTACAGGCAATAAATATTATATAACAGTAAACTAAGCTTTACTTAAGATAACACATATTCTCTTAAAGCAATTTTTCTTTATTAAAAAAAAAAGAATAGAATTATTATTCACCCAAGAAAAACAGGAATCAAGCACATACACACATGTTACAATTTTTATTTTTAAAAAGCACTTACAAATCTTTACTAAGCCAAATTGCTGATATTGCAGGGTTTAATATCTTTCTTCCCTCATAAACTAGAGGATGTTTCCCCCTGCAGGAAAACTCAGGTTATTTCACAAGCTGTTATAGAAAGATACTTCTAGAACAGTTATTATTCTTGC
>CAUYSK010119731.1:0-14250 GCA_963575035.1 Avahi laniger
CAGCTACTTGGGAGGCTGAGACAGTAGGATTGCCTGAGCCCAGGAGTTTGAGGTTGCTGTGAGCTAGGCTGACGCCACGGCACTCGCCCCAGGCAAGAGAGTGAGACTCTGTCTCAAAAAAAAAAAAAAAAAAAAATTGAAGGTGTTTATGCCCGAGATGAAACTGAATTCTATTTGGACAAGGGATGTGCTTACATATACAAAGCAAAGAACACAGTGACTCCTGGTGGCAAACCAAACAAAACCAGAGTAATCTGGGGAAAGATAACTCGGGCCCACAGAAACAGTGGCATAGTTCGTGCCAGATTCTGAAGCAACCTTCCTGCTAAGGCCATTGGACACAGAAACCGTGTGATGCTGTACCTCTGAAGGATTTAAACCAATGAAAACTAAATAAATAAAAGTGGATTTGTGCTCTTGTAAAAAAAAAAAAAAAAAAGCCCAGTAATGTAAATTAAAGTAAAACCCTAAGCCCCATGCCAACTGAATGGACCCTCTCTTAGCCAAGCAAACCTCAGAAAACCCTTAAAACTGAGTTCCAGAAGTTTAGATACAATTGACCAGTATTAATGTTAAAAAAAAAAAAAAAGAGAGAGATCATACGACTAACAGAACAGATTCTTTGTAACAATAAGATACTAAATTATTAACAGGACTGAAACCCTAATTCTAACCCTAACCACCTAACCCTAACCCCCCAAAATACCTAGGCTGCTTGAATTCAACAAATCACAGCTGTTAAAAATGAAGCTAACATCCCAGGAGAAACCAGTGAAGGAGTAAAGAAAGAAACAAGAGAATTAATTTCTATTTTTATTTATTTTTTTAATAAATGTCTGTTTTGTTTTTTTGTTTTTTATTATTTATTTTTTGAGATGGGGTCTCACTCTTGCTCAGACTGGTCAGAACTCCTAAGCTCAAGGGATCCTCCTACCTCAGCCTCCCTGAGTGCTAAGATTACAGGTGTGAGCCACCACCCCCAGCTGAAAACAATTAATTTTTTAAAAATAAAAAAAAAAACGAAGCTAACATGTTTATGTCTCAGAAATGGGAAGAGTCAACAGGCTGACGGATAAGACCTAGGAGCTGTCCAGTCTCTGAGAAATATGCTGAATGAGATTTAAGAACAGTCACAGACTTTTAAAATTACAGTACAATGTGTCTCTTTTCCAAGAGGTGGTAAGCGACAGAGAGTATTGCTGAGGGCTACACAGCAGGCTTGAGGCTTAGCAAGCCTCCTGGGAAAACGCCCAAGCCACACTGCACAGCTGGCCTTGGAGGTTGATGCCACAAAATCTCTATCAACAGCCTTGTCCAGAGAAGACTGCATGACTGCAACTGCCATGGGTAATTCTGAGGAAAAACATTAAAAATTAAAATAATCTTGTTGTTAACTACAATTTTTTTTTCAGAGACAGGGTCTCACTCTGTCACCCAGGCTGGAGTGCAGTGGCACAATCATAGCTCAGTGCAGCCTCCAACTCCTGGGCTCAAAGAATCCTCCCACGTAGCTGGGACTACAGGTGCCACCACCATGCACTGTTAATTAAAAAAAAAAATCTTTTTTGTAGAATTGGGGGGGGTCTCACTATGTTGCCCAGGCTGGTCTTGAACTCATGGCGTCAAGTAATCCTCCTGCCTCAGCCTCCCAAGTGCTGGGATTACAGGTGTAAGCCTGTAGGATTTTATGTTGTTTCAACTTAAATAGGGATTCAGTAGAGAAATAAAAAATGAATAAGTATTGTTCATTTTTGAAAGTAAACTGAAAGTAAAGATAATGACATTTTCAATTTAGGAAAATTTCCTTAGGCAGAGTTTTCCTTTTATGACTTAATATAAAAATTTTCAAACTACAGTAAAGAGTAGCATAATGAATATCTACAAACACAGTACACACACTTAATAATTACTGATATTTTGCCATATTTGCTTCATGCCTTTGTACTGTGAAATATTGTAAGTTGCAGACATCACAAGACTTCACCCCGAAGTACTTCAGTATGCACCTTATAAAAAGCATACATGATCTACAAAAGCACAATAACATACTGTACCTAAAAAACTCAACAGAAATTCCTGCATATCATCAAATACTTAGGAGGGGTTTTCCAAGAACCAATAAAGCTCAGAAGGCAGGGATGCTGGGCCACGAGCACATGCCCATGAGAAACAATATTTACACGGCCGAGAGTCTATGAGTTTCCTGCGAGAAACCACAAAAGAAATATCTTCTTTGTACAATGAAGGGAAAAAATTATTTTTTCCATAAAGCCATAAGGGTGTGGGCAGTATAAACCTAAAATTATGCATGAGCGCTTCCCTGTGGAGCCATGTGGGTGGAGAAACGTGTCCCAGCTTCCACCAGGCCTGCACTTTGGTGTTGGGAATCCGTAAGGATCACCGAGCCTGGGCCGCATCTCTGCTCTTCCACCAGTGCAGACAGCGTGTGAAGTGTCCAGATGATGAGCACCAAACAGCGAGAGATGCCACCTCCCACAGGCCGTGGCCTCCAGCAGACCACATTTGGAGCTGCATTTACTGTGGCTGTTCCACTGTCTTGGTGAAACCATCATGGTGGTCCTGGCCTTCAAAGCCACCGCACCTGGAGGAGAGTGAGGTGGCGGGCGTCAGGGCATCTGTGTGCCACTCCCACCTGCTCCTCACCCGAGTGACGGCTCAGTGGGGTGTGGCTGGGAACCCCACCCTATCCGCTGACAGACACACCACCCCCAAGCCTGGACACGCCCTCCTCATGCACAGTGAGGGCTGCGTCACCGCCTGCTGCTGCGTCCTGGGATACCTGGGCTCCCTGGCCCTGGAGGGCTGCACCTCGACTTCCCTGGCCCAGAGCCTGCCTGACACCTTTCGTGGAGCCAAGTTCCTGAGGTCCAGCATGCTGCTGTTCTGTAGCATCTGGGTGACCTCCCTCCCTGTCTACCACAGCACCAGGGGAGGTCACAGTGGCCATGGGGCTCTTCTCCGTCTTGGCCTCCTGTGCAGGGCTCCCCGGAGCCTCCCCGCCGCCCCCCCACCAGTGCTGCTTTGTCCTGCTAAGACCTGACAGGACCACCCACAGGCGTAAGGAACAAAACAGGTGCTAGGTGCAGAAAAAACATTGTTAGATACTTAATTCATCCATTGCAAAGAGAAGTTCAGCAAAAACCTAAATTTACTCTACCTTCCCCTTGAAAAAGTAAGCTCTGTAACAGCCACGGGGACCGCAGCCCCTCAGTCGTCAGTTTCAGGAGTGTGGCCCCCACACGCATGGGCCTGCACAGCCTGGTTCATGCCAGAGGGACCAGCTTTGGGCCTACAGGACCCAGGGAGTGCAAGGGGGCCTCCTGCAGGGGCCCCAGGAACCCTGGGGACGTGTGCAGCTGGCAGTGGCACTGCAGAGAGGGGAGGGCTGGAGGGTTGCAGGGCAGGGGACCCCATCACCCAGAGGATTAGCGAGAGGAAAGAACAGGCTGCGGGAAGGGGCTGAGGAGTCACGCTCCAGGCCAGACCCTGTGTGTGACCCCACAGGCCCAACCAGAGGTTCTACCTGCAGACCTCCCGGAAGCTGCCCCCCAATATCTGGCACCCGGACGGACGGCCGTGCTCTCACTCGCGTCTGCATTTGCGGCCTCGACCGGGGGCCTTGGGCCTGCCAGGCCCCCCTAGCAGAGCCTCCTCACTGGGGGGAACCTCAAGGCCGACTCGGCACAGGCCCTTCCTCCACCGCACCCCACCCCTCAGCAGCGAGACGACCCCTGAGCTCGCTGAGCCCCCAACTGGGGAGGTCCCCTCTGCTGTAGGAACACTGTCCTCAGAACGGCCAAAGGAACAGAGGCACCGATACCATTTGTCAAACAAATGCCCTGTTTTACTAAAAATCCACATGTACATTACATCTTACAAAAACAGCATCCATCTACTCTCTTGGTCCCTGCCCTAACCCCGTAACGGAAAGCGGGTATTCAGGGAGCTCTGAGGACAGACCCCCCAGATACTCGGCGCTGGCCAAGCACCCCAGAGCCCTGGTCCAGTGTGGAGGGGCGGGCAGTGGAGCCCGCTCCCTGCTGCCGTCAGTCCACCTGTCCCGAGCCCGCACGGCCGCACCAGGGCAGGCCCCGGGCCTCAGCCGGACTCACGGCCAGTCCCTGCCTGGGCAGGTGACCTCAGGAGAGTGGGTACCCATAGTGGTTGCGGTCAGCCTCGCCCAGGGTCAGCGTCAGCGACAGACTGGGCTTCCGCTCCAGATCCTCCTCCTCCGGGCAGTGCTGCGGGGGCCGGGCTTTGAAGAAGTCTGAGACATAGCGGACCTGGCAGAGGGGGGAAAAGTGAGAAGCTGGGTGGGGCTGGGCAGGGACTAGGAGTGAGCAGGATGGGAGGACTGGTCCTGGGAGGGGGTAGGGGACCGAGAGGAAGGATTGCCATGGGGTGGGCAAGAGGAAGAGAGCCTGGGATGGAAGAGTGGAACCCTAGGGGAGAACGGATGGAGAGGGTGGGGGGAGGGGGCCAGGGAAGGAGGAGGGAGGGGCCCCAGGGAAGGACTTGGGGGGAGGGAGCCCAGGGAAAGAGAGGGGAGGAGGCTCAGGGAAGGACTTGTGGGGAGGGAGCCCAGGGAAAGAGAGGGGAGGGGGCTCAGGGAAGGAATGGGGTGGGAGTGCTCTGGACTAAGGATGGGGTCCAGGAGCTCACGGTGAGGCCAGCCACCAGCGCCCCCTGCAGGAGGCCAACAAGGACGTCGCTCCAGTGGTGTTTGTGGTCAGACACTCGGGTGTAGCCCACGTAGAGTGCAAAGGCCACCAGGAAGAACTGAACTGTGGGGCGCAGCAGCCTCGCCCACTTCCAACAGAGCCGCGCCTGCACATAGAGCTGGGACAGGGCGAGAGTGCGTCAGCCTGGGCACCGGCCAGGCACCCCACACCCATTGCACCGACGGCAGCACCAAGGCCAGGGGCGCACGGATCGGGTGGACCCAGGGCCTCCAGTCCTTACGAACAAACCAGTGAACCTCTCATCACCACTCCCACCCACCCCACCTTACAGATGGGAAAACTGAGGCCCAGGGAAGGGAAGGGAGTGACTTAGCCTTGGTTCCCCGAGCGACAGACTCACAGCCAAGAACACCATGCAGTACATCCCGAAGGAAGAGTGTCCCGAGTAGAAAGACAACCTAGAGAAGAAGGCAGTGGGGTGGCATCTTTAAACCTCTGCCTGGTCCCACGCCTCTGGCTGTCTTCCCCAAAGTCTGGGAGCTCCTCGCGTGGAAGCCGCTGGGCTCAGACACTTTCGAATCCCAGGAGAGCTTTTCCCTCCTGTGACCCCCTCATGAACATCCAGGACTCCTCCTGGAGCGGGTTAAGTACGTGCAGCTGGCCGTCCTGCTCGGTGGGAAGTCCTGGTGCCCGTGTCCTCTCTGAAGCACGTGTGCCTGGCTCTGGCCAGCTCGGCCTGCTCCCCTTTATGAGAAATAAAGCTCTCCTTCTCCAGAAGCATAAACCTCGTCCATAATTTTGTAAATTAAAATGACTGTGTCTAGCAAACAGTTAACACCAGTTTTTACCGTGCTCTTTCTTTTCAGGATTATTTCCTGTCTGTGGAACTGAGGGAAGTTTCACGTTTTCTTTCTATATAAACTCAAGATTGAGTAAAGGACATCAATGCAAGTGGAGAAAACGGCATAGCAAGAAACTCCAAAACCAAAGAAAAAACTGGTGAAGGGTCACCATCGACATTTTTGGACCTACTCGGAAGCTTGCAGCGACCACAGGAAAACCCTAACCCTAACTGGATGAAGATAAGCCAGTGGAATCTCAGAACAAACAGCTTTGTGGCATTTTAACTCTTCCTGGTCCCCTCCCACTGTCCTGACTGGTCTGACCCTAACCTTAGCAGACTACCTGCCTGCGCAGGCACCAGAGACAGGTTTGCCAAGAACTGCAGCTGTTTGTTTTGAGTAGTCTGGTGGCCCGAGGGCTGGCCTTTACACTACCAAACAGCATCAGTCACCGCTGCCTTGGGCCATGGCAAGCACTTGAGGCACAGAAGAGACAGGCTGGGGAATCGGTGCTCTGAGGACTCGGAATCTAGAAGGCCAGAGCTGGGCGGGGGCTCAGAAGATACCGTAAAGGCCCCGAGCGCAGAGCTCGCTGGCTCTGCACACAGAAGAGGTGCGAGCTAGGGCAGCTACACGCTTGCTCACGTGTTGAATTTCTGTCCCGACATACAGCCTTTCTGCAAACCTTGTGAGTTTTTTGGGGGCGGGTTCGGGTGTTCAAGGAAATTGTGCAATCACTAGCTGACCCCTAAGCTAACAGAACGTCATGGCCACACCTGACAAAGATTACAGCCTGTACAAAATTCGTTCAGAAAAGTCATTAAACAAACAATAACTACAACAAACAGCAATAATACACCCTGCGGACGGAAGGGAGTAGAATCCTACTTCTAGAGCTGCTACATTATAATATTCAATACACTCAGTTTTCAACAAAAAAATTAAAAGGCACGTGGTAAAAAAAGGTATGGCCAATACAAAGAGAAATAATCTATTAATAGAAACTGCCCCTGAAGAAACTCAGACGTTGGACTTACTAGACACACACTTTTTATTAGCCATTTACAATATGTTCAAAGAGCTAAAGGAACTGTAAGAACAATGTCTCAGGCCAAGCACGTGGCCCACATCTGTAATCTCAGCACTTAAGGAGGCCGAAGCAGGAGCGTTGTTTGAGGCCAAGAGTTCCAGACCAGCCTGGGCAACATTGTGAGACCCCATCTCTACGAAAACTAAAAAAATGAGCCAGGCGTGGTGGTGCACACCTGTAGTCCCAGCTACTCAGGAGGCTGTGGCAGGAGGATGGCTTAAGTGCAGGAGTTTGAGGCTGCAGTGAGCTGTGATTGTGGCACTTACACCCTAGCCTGGGCAACACAGCAAGATCCTGTCTCTAAAAAAATAAAAATTACATATAATATCTGAAATAAAAATCCCCAACAGCATGTCTGAGCAAGCAGAAGAGAGTGAACTCAGAGATAGGTCAACTGAGATTATTCAGTCTGAGAAGCAGAAAGAATGAAGAAAAATGAAGAGCTTCAGACACCTGTGAGACACCATCAATCATAGCAGCATACACCTAACGGATATTCCAGGAGAGGAGAGAAAGGAACAGAAAGGATATTTGAAGAAATAATGACTGAAAACTTCCCAAGTTTCAAGAAAAAAATTAATCTAAACACCCAAGAAGCTCAATGAACTCCAAGTAGGAGACACCCAAAGGGACCACACATGACAATGCAACTATCAAAAGATAACGCCAAAGAGAGACTCTTACAGGCAGGAGAGCGAGGGGCGGCTCATTCTGCACAAGGGCCCCTCGGGAACACGAGCAGCTCGCTTCTCATCAGAAGCCAGCGAAGTGCTGAGTGAAAACACAGCCTGTCAACCAAGAACTCTGTATCTGGCAAAGCTCTAAAAATGAGAGTAATCGAGACATTCCCAGATAAACAAAACCTGAGAGAATGTATTGCTGGTATACTTGCCCTACAAGAAATTCTACAGGGAGAAATGAGGACACTAGACAGTAACTTGAATCCACAGAAAGAATGACAAACACCAGTAAAGGTAACTATATCATGTAGGTCAGTATTAATATATTTTTGATTTGTAATTCCCCTTTTATTCCTAGACGCTTTCTAAAAAACAAATGCATAAAACAGTGATTATAAACTTACGCTGCTGGGCATACAATGTATAAAGATATAATTTGTGCCAATAACATCACTGGGGACCACACCTATATAGTATAGTATATACTATAGAGCAGCAAACTTTGTGCATAATATTGAAATGTAACTGTCATTAATCTAAACTAGATTGTTATAAACTAAAATGGTAATTGTAACCCTTACTAAAAACATAACTCAGAGGACTCACTTTAGATCCAAAGATACAAATAGGTTTAAAGTACAAGAATGGAAAACAAAATATTCCATGCAAACAGTAACTACAAGAGAACCAGAATATGTATACTAATATTAGACAAAATAGACATTAAGACAAAAATTGTTATGAGAGATAAAAAATCATATATCATTCATAATGATAAAAGGGTCAATCTATCAAGAAAATATAACAGGTCGGGCGCGGTGGTTCACGCCTGTAATGCTAGCACTCTGAGAGGCCGAGGCGGGCGGATTATTTGAGGTCAGGAGCTCGAGACCAGCCTAAGCAAGAGTGAGACCCCGTCTCTACTAAAAAAATAGAAAGAAATTATCTGGGCAACTAAAAATATACATATATATAGAAAAAATTAGCTGGGCATGGTGGCGCATGCCTGTAGTCCCAGGTACTCGGGAGGCTGAGGCAGAAGGATCACCTGAGCCCAGGAGTGTGAGGTTGCTGTGAGCTAGGCTGATGTCACGGCACTCACTCTAGCAGGGCAACAGAGTGAGACTCTGTCTCAAAAAAAAAAAAAAGAAAAGAAAATTTAATAATTACAAAGAGGTAAATACTGAACGACAGAGCCCCAAAATACAGAACGCTCCGACATGGACCAACTCCGAAAACACAGAAGAGAGGTTAGTGGTCGCCAAGGGTGGGGGGCGACAGCAAACGAGGTCGGGGTTTCTCGGGGGCGTGATGAAACATTCCCGCACTGGATAGAGCAGGTGGGTGCGCGACACTGTGAATGTGCTAACAATGAGCTGCGCTCATCAACGTGGACACAATAGTGAATTTGATGTTACGCAAACTTTAATTTTTAAAAAGGACATCAATCAGATGAGAAGTTTAAGGAGCTGTCAGTAGGGATGGTAGGAAGACGGGGCAGAAGCCAGAGGGCAGGGCCTGAAACTCAGGGAGGGGCTCTCCCCACCCACCCCCCCCCTCCCGGTGGCCTCGCAGGGTCTGCAGGACCCACAGGCACCCGAGGTCTTGCTCCTGCCCGGCCCCTGCCTGACCAGCGCCTGGGGCCTCCCCGGCCCTACCCTCCCACAGGAGAGGGGGTGTCTGCGGCTCAGCCTCCCCTGCACCGCCCGGTGGGAAGGCTGCCGACCCACACTTACCGGGCCTCGGTGACATTAGCAGGGCTTCCCCTGCACACCTTCTCCACCTGCACGTAGACTGAGCAGTTGACCCGGCTCCAGTCGGGGTCGCAGACAGCCAGGAAGCTGGGCCGCAGACGGCCAATCATGTACTTGGCCAGGTCTGTCAGAGACTGGCTCACAGCAGCTCCGAACAGAAACGTCCCCAGCACTTTGTACAGGGCCGCCACGTAGTTGTTGAAGTCGGAGCGGGAATAGAGGCGGTCCGTGTACACCAGGTAGGCTTCCCCCGCAGAGACCTGCAGAGGGCAGCCGAAGGGCCACAAGGCTGGGCTGGGGTGGCCATGGGGACTGCCAGGGGTCTCAGCCAGCCGCTGGACCACCCTGAGGCTGCTGGGGGCTTGGGGACTCCAAAAGGGGCCCTGTCCCCACAAGTACCACCCAGGGCAGAGCGGTGCCATCGGGCCCCACAGACCTCCAGGGCAGGGCTGTGCCCCTCCCCATCCCCAACCCCTCCCGCCTTACAAGGACCACAGTGGCCGTGATGGTGACCCCGGCCATGAGCCCGTGGGTGATGGTGTCTGGACGGTAGGGGTACCGGATGGAGTCATCTCCACAGTAAAATCCTCGCTTGTACGGGGTATTCACCAGCGTCAGGATGGCGAAGGGCAGAGAGGCTGGGGTGAGGGAGAGAAGCCCAGGAAGCCGCGTGGTTCTCCCGCAGCTGAGCCTTGGCCCCCAGGTCACCCCACCTCCACTCCCGTGGCACGGCTAGGAGGAGCTTTTCTCATGGCAGATGGAGGCTGCTGCATCATGCAAGCACCCGTGGCTCCCCTCGCCCTCAGACAATCCCCAAACCCCTCCCCAGGCCCTCTCTCCTCACTCACCTTCCAGCCTCCTTCCTGCACCTGAACACACCCAGCAAGCGCCCATCCCAGGGCCTTTGCACAGGCACTTCTCTCTGCCCCGGATATCTTTACTACATTCTAGTCCCAGCTTCATCCCCCCTCCTGCCCCTCTACGCTGGCATCACTCCCGGAACAAGAAGGGCCTGTATTCGTATCCCCTGTCCCCACGTGGAATTATGAAATCACTTGTGTGGCACTTGCTTGAATTTCCCCGTCCGTCCCTGAGCACCAGGTGGGGCCTGTCACGTGCAGGGCTGAGTCCCCGGAGCCTGCTTGGGCCTGGCCAGGGCAAGTGTTAGACCCGGACAGACACAGCCCTGGACTCGGGGAGCCCAGTCCAATAGCCCGGGGGTCAAAGACACCAAGTAATGAGCCCAGGGCGGCCAGGGAGGCAGGAGCCAGCTACAGAGGACTGGGGCAGAGGGCAGCGCCCTACTCCACGGGCGGGTGCACAACCAAAGCCCGGGCCAGCTCCCCCAGAGACCAACCAAGGTGGGACGCCTGTGCCCTGCACAAGTATAAAACGGTGTGGCTTCTCAGAGCCCTGGATGCCAGAGGAGGGGCAGGGGTCCCCACGCTCCTCCCCACAGGCCCATTCGGCGACACCGCCGAACACTTTCCATGCTGCGTCTGAGGACATAACCCAGTGAGGAAAGCAAAGAGGTCCGCCTCACAGCCTGGGGCAGAGAGGCTAGGGAACAAGACGGACAGGACAGGGGTGCAGAGCAGAAGAGGTGGCCGTCTGGGAGGCAGCTGTGGGTTGCATGGGGCTGCGGGGTGGGGGGTGCCTGAAGGAGGTGAGATGGTTCAAAGGAGTTGGCAAGAGAGCGGCAGAGGGAGCAGGCAACCGGCCGGGCGTGGAGCTGCACCTCTGGGCGGGCAGGGCGTGGGGGAAGAGGCTGGGCCGCAGTGTAAAGGGTCAGAGTTACAAGGTGCCGAGAAATGAAGCCCGGTCCCTCCCACCCCCTGCCCCAGCACCTTCCACAGCAGATCCAGACACCCCCGTCGGCGCGTCCCAGCACGGACTCCCCCTCTTCATGCAGGCACCTCCCCGCCCTCACACCACCTAAAACCCTGGACGGCGTGTGTACTGAAGCTTCTAGAATGGAAGTCGGCCCTGCCTGGGCCACCGCCACAGGGCACGCTGCAGCAGTACCCAGTCTGCTCTCAGCTCCGCCTCCCGCTGCGGTGTGACCTCCAGCAGGCGGCTCAACCCCTCGGGGCCACAGTTGGGGAGGACAGCAGCACCTCCCTCAGGCTCTTTAAGGGGAATGGTTTCATTATTTTAATGTTGTTCAATGCCTAGCACAGATTAAGCGCCACAAAAATGTTTAAGTAACACAGATGCTCACGAAAGGGTGCCCAGGGCTGGCTAGCAAACGCCCCACGGGGCCTTCTTACTGTCACCTGGCCCATCTCGAAAGGGGTCTCCTCCGGGATACGGAAAGAGGGCCTAGCCTGGTGCTAGCCCTGGCGGCAAAGCAGGAACCACACTGGGGGGAGGGAGGACAGCGAATGGTCGCCTGCCCACCCCCCCACCCCCAGAATTCCGGAGCCATTGTCTGCTGGGCCACAAAGCAAACACTCGGCCTTTGTTCCCGCGACCCTGGGGGAGGGACCGGGGCGGGCGGGTGGGGGCCTAGCGATGCCCCCGCCCCCTCCCCCACCCTGGCCCGCAAACCCGCGGGACAGGTTTGGCTCGCGCCTGCCCCGAGGCCCCGTGCACCGCAGCCTCTCCGAATCTTCCAGGCCCGAGGGGAGGGCGCGCCAGACCCACCCGCCCGCGCGGGGGTTCGAATCCCAGCACCCGGGTTCCAGGCCAGTGTCAGCCAACCCTGGGGCGGAGGAGTGGAGGTCCTCGGGGGTGACCCGCGGCCCCGCTCCCGCCCGGGCCGCCGCCCAGGTGAATCACCGCGCAGGCCGGCGGGGCGGCGCGCGTACGCCCTTCCGCGGCCCCTTCCTACCCGCGGGCGCAAGAGGCTCACCCTTGCGCCTCGACCCCTCACGACCCTCCTGAGCCTGCCACGCGGGGAGAAACTGAGGCGGGGGGCGCACGCAGGCGCAAGGGCGCGCAGGGCGGAGGGCGCAGAGGTAGGGCTGGGGAGCGAGAGGGTCCTCCGCCGAGCTCCCCCGCCTCCGGGGGTCCTCCGAGGAAGGGGCGCAGCAGTCTCCCCACTCGCCTACAAACTTTCGCGGAGACTGGGGGCGTGTCCGTCCTGGGAAAGTCCCCAACACACACCCCGGTCCCCGCGGCTCTTACCGACCAGCAAGCACAGCACGTCGAGCAGCACGAAGACCCACCTCCGCTCCATATCGCCCCCGCCCCGGGCCGCCCCCTCGACCCCAGACGCCGGTCCCAGCGCGTCCCGTCGCGCCCGCGCCCGGCCGCGGGGTCACGTGGTGGCGGAGCCCGGCCCAGCGAGGAGGGCGAGGAGGGCGGGGAGCGGCCGGGCGGGGAGGAGAGGCGAGGAGCGCCCGGCGGGGCGGGGCGCGGGCGGACTCTGCCCCGCAGGCAGGAGCGGGGTGGGGCGCGTGTGCTGGGGGGCCGCGAGGACCCCGCGTCCTCCCCGAGTCCCGGGATCCGGAGCGGGGAGGGGTCTCCGAGCTGGGCGGGGTCGGCGGAGGCGCGAGAAGGAAGAGGGGCGGTCGGGGCTGCGGGGAGGACGGCTGGGCTCCCGCAGGACACGTCCCCCGACCTCCGGCCCCGGTTTCCTCCTCGGGAATGGCGCTCGTGCGGCGCATCGTAAAACGCCCGAAAGCAGGTCGTACCTTAACACTGACGGGGCGCCGCGGCTTCCTGCAGAGGTGCTGCTCCCTTCCCAACACCTGCGGTCCCGGGCACTGTAGGTCAAGCTCCTCAGCGCCCTCCTCGGAGGGTCCTCCTTCCTCCCACTGGACGGAAGAGCACGCACAGGCGCCGAAGTGGGGACCTGACGACGTGGTGCGGGGTCTCGCCCCACCAGGTTCTGGGGAGCCCTCAGGGTCAAAGGCACCTACGGTAGGGAAACCAGGGCCCGAGGGACCCGTCCCATCCACTCAGTGAGCTGGCGCCCACGCGGGGTCCTCTGGGCTGGGACCATCCCGGGGGCCCCACCTCCAAGCATCCCTGCCGTGATTTTGGCGGACCTTCACACTGGTTCTGTCACTCAAAGTCACACGGTAGGACGTGGCAGGGCCGGGATTGGAGCCCAGGCTGCCGTGCCCCGGGGTCGACGCCGGGACCTCCTCCCCACCACCAGCTCCCTCAACAGCCCTAAGACAGGGTGTGTCTTGGCCCTTTTTCACGGATGAAGGGAACCAGAGAGGGGCGCCACTTGGCCCAGGTTAGGCAGCAGGGACTTGAGCTCAGAGCCCTTGAATCCCGTTTCCCGGATGGTCAGCGGGGCTAGGTAGGGCCGCGCACAGCTCGTCTGGGGCCCTCCAGAGGACAGGCTGGGGTTGAGGGTAGTTCTCTCTGGCCACTGTCTCCCGCGCCCAGGACAGCTTCCTCTTCCCAGGCAGATGAAGAGGAGCCCCCCACCCAACACACAGAATAACTCGGCGCACCCGCAAGACGTTAAAAGACCCTGGGTGGAGACTCTGGTCCTGGATTTTCTGTCTCTGGTGTGCAGAGAGTGTGGAAGGGCATCTCGCGCCATCCGCGGACCCAACAGCACATCCCGAAATGCATGGCTTCCTCCCCAACCCCAGGCTTCCTCCACGGCAGTGGGGTTGGACCCTTTGCAGAAGGGACTATTTCTCAGGGTCCCCCCCACCCCCCGCTGCCACTCACAGAGCGGGTGGGCCCCAGGCCGCTCCATTCACTTGTTAGTTCCTTTGTTCATGCAAAGAATATGGAATTAGGGTTGCGAGAATTGTCCCCCCACACCCCCGCCCGGCCTGGCATAAATGCTTCATGCACGCATGCGGGTTAGCTGCGGTTACTGCACTTCCCCCACCCCTCAGTGCAGTCTTGAAGACCCCTCCACACTTTCTTTTTTTCTTTTCTTTTTTTTTTTTTTTTTTTTGAGACAGAGTCTCACTGTGTTGCCCTGGCTAAAGTGAGTGCCGTGGCATCAGCCTAGCTCACATCAACCTCAAACTCCTGGGCTAAAGCAATCCTCCTGCCTCAGCCTCCCGAGTAGCTGGGACTACAGGCATGCGCCACCATGCCCGGCTAATTTTTTCTATATAGTTTTTACCTGTCCAATTTTCTTTCTATTTTTAGTAGAGACGGGGTCTCGCTCTTGCTCAGGCTGGTCTCGAACTCCTGAGCTCAAACAATCCGCCCGCCTCAGCCTCCCAGAGTGCTAGGATTACAGGCGTGAGCCAC
>CAUYSK010119732.1:0-11288 GCA_963575035.1 Avahi laniger
CAAACAGTATTTTAATGCAATATTTTTAGAAGTCAAAATGAATGAAAAATCAGCCACAAAAAGCAATGAAGCTCTGATGCTGTGATGTGGATGGACCTTGAACACACGCTCAGTGAGAGACGCCGACACAAAAGGCCACCAGGGTGTGATGCTGTTTATGTGAACTGTCCGGAACAGGCGGATCCACAGAGACGGGACGCGCATTCGTGGGCACCAGGGGCTGGGGAAGGAAATGGGGAAGGACTGTGATGGGGTGGGGCTTCTTTCAGGGGTGATGACAATATTTTGGAGCTAAATAGAGATGATGGTTGCAGACCAGTGTGACTGTACTAAATGGCACTGAATATAAATGCAGATATGAATTAACAATGTGAACGTAAATATACAACAGGATATAAGCTGTGTGAAGATTGGATAATGAAAGCATTCTTCCATCCAAAAAAAAAATATATATATACAACAGGAATTATAAACATTAACTGTATGTAATATATAATTATATGTAATATATAACATAAATGCAAGTATGTAATATAAATGTAAACATATATTATAATGTGTAATATGGCTTAAATGTTAATGTACAATATAAATAGTAAATATTACTTATATATGATATATCATGTAACATAAATGTAGAAATAAAAACATAAATATATATTATTATATGGTGTATAATAAGATGACTTAAATGTAAATGCACAATATAAATAATAAATATTAATTATATGTGATAAATGATATAATATAAATGCAAAAATATAATATAAATATATATTCTAATATGATACATAATAATATGCTATCCACATAAATATGCAATATAAAATAAAAACAAAAATTGTGTGTAATATATAATTATATATAATATATGATATGTAAATATATAATATAAATGTAAATATATATAATAATATATGATATGTAATAATATGATATAATTCAAATATATAATAATAAATATTAATGATATATCATTATATATAATATATAATATAATGTAAATGCAAATATGCAATATAAATGCAAATGTGAATATAAATAGAAATGCCACTAACATTTACATGGTTAATTTATATTAAGTGAATTTCACCTCAATTTCTTAAAAAATAAATGCAAAAAACCTGTGATGAACAAAATGTCAAAATTCTAAATAAAGACAGAATCCGACTGGGCTCCCCTCTCTCCCCTCCGCCTCCTAGGCCCCGTTGGATCCTGCTTTTATTTGCCGTTTTGATATCTGTTCATTTTTTTTGCCTTCTTTTTGATTTTTTAAAATATTGCATTAAAATATTGGGTATCTTGATCACTGAGATTGTCAGTGCTCCCTTAAAGCATGTTGCACCGAGGCGACAGCCTCCCTCCTCTCAGCGGGGTCTGCATCTCAGTGGGGAAGCGCAGGGCAAGCGCAGCCTCCAGAGACCACGGTTCAAACCCTGGCTCTGCCCTTCACTTGCTCTAAAACCTTAGGAACTGGCTTTGCCAGTCAGAGCCCCCATTTCTTCTTCTAAAAAGAAGAATATAAAAATACCCACCGCAGAGGGACATTTTGATAAGAGCAGTGAGGCAGGGGAAGCACCGTGTGGGGAGATGGGAGCGTCGTCACGCTCGCTCTGTTTCCATTACTATTGGAGTTGGACAGTCTTGGGTTCGAATCCCGTCCCTGTGACCTCCTCACCGTGTGACATTGAACAAATCATTTCCCCTCCCCGAACCTCCTTTGCAAAAAAAGGATTCCTCCTTGGCACAAAAAAAAAAAAGGTAAGACTATTTCAGAGGGTTTTGTGAAAATTAAAGGAACTAATTAAAGAGCCAACACTTGGCCATAAAAACAATACCATATTGCAGCAAAGCTGGGTGTCAGCCACTGTTAAAGGCACCATTCTTTTACATGCCATTGTGACAGAAACATTACTACCTATAAAATTCAGCACGATACTGAGACTCCGTTGGTTGCAAGAGCCATTCCAACGTCAGAGATTTTAAAATGTGCATCTTAGAGTGGATGCAATGTGGCAATAACAACAGCTGATGCCATATGAAGTCCCTACTATGTGCCAGGACCAGGACTAAGCGTTTAACAGGCTCTTTTAAGCCTCCTAACAACACTATGAAGTAGACACGGTTATTAAGCTATTTTTCCAGAGAGGAAAACTGAGGCACAGAGAGGTTAAGTTACAGGCCCAAAGTCACACAGCTAGGTAATGTCAGGATCAGGATTTGAACCCAGGTTAGCACTCTACAAAAACCACACTGTAAACCTCCACCCCTAGCTGCCCAACATGCAATAGATGCTCAAAAAAAAAAAATTGGGGACTGCCATTACCATCACCATGACCACCAACACCACCACCGCCATCATCATTATCGTCATGGTGACCATTTGGCTTCCCACAAGAGCATAATCTCCCAAGGTCAGGGACCTTCCTTTTTCTGTCCCCTCCCCAGCAGCCGAGGAGAAAGAGCCAGGAAGTGAGGAGCTTTTAAAGCACTTTTCTTGTGGGAGGGGCCCTGGGCTGGATTCAGAAGTCAATGCTCAGAGTTCAAAGAATAAGTAACTAATTGGTCCAGAGGCCCCTCCCAAGCCCAGCCTGGGTCCCCACCCCGGAAACCTCTAGTTGGGAACAAAAAGGAAGAATGTGGTTGAATTGTACTCACCAGAGATGAACGGACAGATCTTGTGGAGGGCCCTAGGGACACAGACAGAGACCCCAGCTTAGGAGAAAGGCCCCAGCTTGACAACAGACTGCAGGGCACTTCATTCATTCATTTGTTCATTCATCCCACTAGCATTTATTGAGTGCCTACTATGTGCGAAGCACTGTGCTATTCATTGAGACTACAGTCCCAAAATCTCACGGGAGAGGCTATCCCAGTATCATATATAATAAACCAGGCGTTGTGCTCCCCTGTGTTTTATCACGGTCCTCAAGCTAAGAATGGTTTTTAAATTTCTAAGTGGTTGGCAAAAATCAAAAGAGCATTTCCCGGCATGGGAAGATTACATGAAATTCACATGTCGGTGTCCATGAATTACGTGCTGCAGGAACACAGGCGTGCCCACTCCTTTGCAGATCATCTATGGCTACTTTTGCACAACAGTGGCAGAGTTGATGAGTCGTGAAATTTGTGGTTCACAGTGTTGAACGTATTTGCTATTTGGCTCTTTGCAGAAAACGTTTGCTAACCGCTGATCTAAATACACGTGAAAGTGCTCACTTCCGCGACTTCACGCGCTTTAGGATGGTTACTATCAGGAAAACAAAACAAACAAACAAAAAATTTCAGAAAATAACTAGGGGAGGGGATATGGAAAAATTGGAACCCTTGTGCACTGTTGGTGGGAATGCAAAATGGTGCAGCCACTGTGGAAAACAGTATGAGATTAAATATAATATTCAAAAAATTAAATATTCAAAAAAATTAAATATTAGAATTACTGCATGATCCAGCAATTCCCCTTTGGGTACCCCAAAAGAATTGAAAGCAGGTTCTGGAGGAGATATTTATTTGTACAGCCATGCTCATAGCAGCATTTTCCATAAGAGGCAAAAGTCGAAGCAACCCAAGTGTTTATTGATGGAAGAACAGATCTTTTAAAATGTGGTCTATGCATACAATGGAGTATTTTTCAGCCTTAAAAAGGAAAAGCAGGCCAGGCGTGGTGGCTCACGCCTGTAATCCTAGCACTCTGGGAGGCCGAGGCGGGTGGATCGCTCAAGGTCAGGAGTTCGAGACCAGCCTGAGCAAGAGCGAGACCTCGTCTCTACTAAAAAATAAAAAGAAATGATCTGGACAACTAAAAATATATATATAGAAAAAATTATCTGGGCATGGTGGCGCATGCCTGTAGTCCCAGCTACTCGGGAGGCTGAGGCCGGAGGATCGCTTGAGCCCAGGAGTTTGAGGTTGCTGTGAGCCAGACTGATGCCACGGCACTCACTCTAGCCAGGGCAACAGAGCCAGACTCTGTCTCAAAAAAAAAAGGAAAAGCAATTTATGTAACCAAAACGTCTGTATCTCCATCATATTCAGAAATAAAAATAAATGAATAAATAAAATGAAAAAAAAAGGAAGGAAATTTTGATACAGGCTACAACATGGATGAACCTTGAATACACTACACTCAGTGAAAGAAGCCAGATACAAAAGAACAAACACTGCATTAATCCACTTACACGGAAGAGTCAGATTCAAAAAGACAGGAGAGAGCAGAATGGTGGGTGTCAGGGGCTGGGGAGGGGGAAATGGGGAGTTGTTGTTTAAGGGGCACAGAATTTCAGTTTTGCAAGACGGAAAGAATTCTGGAGATGGATGGCGGTGATGTTCATACCAGAAAGAGAATATCTGGTTCCAAAATATTTTTATCACCCCAAAAGAAAATCCCATACCCATTACCCATTAAGCAGTCAGTACCTGGTCCCACCCCACCCCCCACCTAGCGCTGACAGCCACCAATTTGCTTTCTGTCTCTATAGATTTACCTATCCCAGATATTTCATGTAAAGGGACTATGCTAAATGCAAATGCACTAAATACTTCTGAGTTTTTCACTTGAAACGGATAGCTTCATGTTTTGCAAATTTCAGCTCAATTTTTTTTAAAAAGAAAAAAATGAGATGTTCAACAAACAGTGATATGGCAAGATCTCAAGACATACTAAGTGGGAAAAGAAAAACAGGCTGCAGAATAGTGAGCATCGAACCTTTTGAACAAACCGTGGGAGAACTGAGAATCTATATTTGTATCTATCTATATTTGCGTTAACAAATGCCAAATGGCCATATAAAAAAAGAATAATAGTCTTTATCTTGTGAGGTGGGTGCTACTGGAAGAATGGGACCTCGAGTGAGGTGGAGGGCTGTCATTTTTGGTATCTTTTCTCAGAGCCTTCGCTGTGATGCGAGAGGAGGACTACTTGAAGGAGGCAGCTACGTTTAGAGGCAGACGTCGAAAAGATGCCCAGATCTCGGTTTCTGAACACCATGCCCCACTGAAAGGACCCGAGCTCCTTGGAGGAAAATGGTTGATTCCAAGACTGGGGCAGGGAAAGTGTGAGATAAATCCAGCATCGTGTCAGAACATAAGGAAGTACTCAAAGAATGATGGGGACATGTTAAAAGGGCAGAGAAACCAGGCTGAAGGGGCTTCTTCTGGCCAAATCTGGGGCAATTTTAAAATAAGAATCCATGAGCTGTTCTTGATAGAAGACAGATGGATGGAGAGGTAGATAGGATAGACAGATGATAGATGGATAAATAGATAGCTAGGTGACAGGTAAATCAATAGACAATAGATAATTGATAAATAGATGATACATGATGGATAGATTGATGATTGATTGATAGATGGATAGATGGATGGATGGATGAATGGATGGATGGATAGATGGATGGATGGATGGATGGATGGATGAATGTATGAGTAGATGGATGATAGATGGATGATGGATGGATGGATAGATGGATGGATGGATGGATGGATGGATGGATAGATGGATGATGGGTGGATAGATGATGGATGGATGGATAGATGGATGGATGGATGGATGGATAGATGGATGGATGGATGGATGGATGGATGGATGGATAGTTGGATGGATGGATGGATGAATAGATGGATGATAGATGGATGGATGGATGGATGGATGGATGAATGGATGGATGAATGTATGAGTAGATGGATGATACATGGATGATGGATGGATGGATGGATGGATGAATGTATGAGTAGATGGATGATAGATGGATGATGGATGGATGGATAGATGGATGATGGATGGATGGATAGATGGATGATGGGTGGATAGATGATGGATGGATGGATAGATGGATGGATGGATGGATAGACAGACAGATAGGGTATAACGGACAGATCCTCCTCACAACAGAATACCAGCTAATAAATTTGGAAGGAGTGATGGCGTTGGAAACTCATAATGTAAATTGACAGTGGAGAACACATAGAACCAAAAAAAAAAAAATCTCCAAGTGACATTTTTGGGGAAACTGGCAAAATTTAAATGTAGACTGTGAATTAAATAATAGCATAATATCAATGTTGAATTTTATGTTTTTTTTTAAATCATGCTATGGTTATATACAAGAAGGTTCTCATTCTTAGGAAGTACTTAGGGGTAAAGGGGAATGATGTCTGCAAACTCATTTTTAACTGTTCCAGGGAAAAATAAATCTGTGTGTGTAAAGAGAGCAAACAATAGAGCAAATGGAAGGAAATGTTAACAACTGGTGAACCCAGGTCGAGGCTCTACGGGAGCTCTTTGCTAGGAGTCTGAAAGGACGTAAAGTTGATGTCACAACAAACACAGGAGAGGGTTCCTCTCTGTAGGTTCCATCTGGGCTGTGAGGTTGGACAGTGGGATCCTTTGCTGTGAATGAGGGAGGAGGGGGCCCAGAGGTTTGGGGAGAGCGGGAGAGATCCGAAGTCATGGGAAAGAGTGAGGCACCAGCTGAGCAGAGAACACTTGAAGGACAGTTGAGGCCAGGGTGGACCGGTGTGCCCACCGGGAGGCGGACAAGAGGGAGAGGTGTCATGATGCCTTAACAGGACTCAATTCAGTGTCTCTGAAGGAAGCCAGGGACCAGCCCACCTTCAGGACCCCTGCATCTTCCCCTACAGCACCCAGGAGGACCTTCAGACCAAAAGAATCAAGGAGGAACATTCCCAGCATAGCCCCACTCTGGGTTCAGCTGGCGGGACAGGTAAAGCCATGTTTGGGGATCGACCCGCCATGATGGGCGTCCCTCCCCAGCTCCAGGGGTGTCCTCCTAAGTCTGCTCGCCCTCCGGTATCATCTCTGGACCCCTTGCGCCCGCTCCACCCAGACTTGTGGCACTCACGTGGACGTAGGGCTTCACCCTGTTACAGGGAAACCAGCCAACTTCATTGGTAGCCGTATTCCTGCCCTGAAAACCCAGGAGACAAAAACAGGGATAGAGAGATTATCAAGTGTGTGCGTGTACGTGTGTGCGTCCACCTCTTTGTTCGGTGGCCACTCTGCTTATCCTTCTACCTCTGGGTGGTCTGGAGGTCCCAGGGAGGTACCAACCAGTGTCAACTTCCCAGGAAGATGGCCAGCTCAGAAGAGCCACCAAGCCAACCCCCAAAATCCCAGTCTATAGCATCAATCCCCAGGCACCACCTCCAGAGCCCAATGGGACTGTGACTCCACTCCTTGAGGTCACCTGAACAGCTGACCCCACACTGGAGTCCTGCCCAGCAGTACCATGGCCCCAGTGTGTACCTCCCACCAGTTCTGCTCAGCCTCTGCCTTGGTGAGCTCCACGATGTCTCCAGGGTTGAGCCGCAGAAAAGGTCCGAAGGCACCAGGGGGTGGAGGAAGCCCATAGTATTCCTGAAACACCTCCATCTTGGGCAGACCTGGAGACCGGGAGGGTGGTGGTACAAGGTGGTCAGTAGCCAAGGACTTTCAAACCTGAGCCTTGCCACCCCCAGAATGGCTAAAATTTAAAAGACTGGCGTTATCAAACAATCTCGGCAAGGATGCAGAGCAACCCGCTACTCTAATACATTGCTGGTGGGGGGTCCACTTTGGAAACCTGTTGGGCAGTATCCACCAAAGCTAAACATATGCCTACCCCGCAACCGAGCAACCTAAGAAAAATGAGAACATGTCCTCCAAAAGTCATGGGCAAAAACGTCCACGACAGCTTTGTTCGCAGTAACCAAAAACTGGCAACAAACCAAATGTCCTAACAGGTTTAATTATCGATAACAAACGGTGATACAATCACATAGTGGAATACTACACGGCAATGAAAAAGGATGAGTTACTGCTGCAGGCAGCCACATCCCTGTATCTCACCATCCAGGTGCCTAGACAGCTAAGACCACAGAAGGGGTGTTGGGAGAGATCGTGAAGATAAAGTTGGATGGACGCCAAAGAGGATCTTAACCAGTATTGCTACGCCCCAGGACTTCCCTTCGAAGTGTAATGAATTTGAGTTAGTTATGTTTAAACTGCTTTCGGGTTTCTGGTCCTGGGACACACGGATCACAGCGTTATAAGCGCGACATTACGTGGACGTTAATATGATGATGGGGGTCTATCCCTGGAGGAGATCTGTTTTCTTTCCGCCACACACAGTGCCCCCTGCCGACTCACCCAGGTCATTCCTCTTTTTGTCCTGAGCCCTGCGGTGTGGTCTGTCCTGGAGGGAGAGACCAAGAAAGCATCGTGGCTACCTATGCTCCGTCATTGTCCTCATCCAACAAAGGACCACGCCCGCAACTGGGGTCTCCTGGGTCCTCCCCACCTGGCCTTCCAGATTCACCATGCGCAGAAATGTGCGTGGGGGTGGGGTGGGGGTCTTACCTTCTTCATGGTTCCTGAGAAATCTATGGGAGGCAAAAGGGAATAGTTAGGATGGGAAATCCTCCGTGGAGGACCAAGCCAACCACCCGCCCTACCTCCCTCCCCGTGGTACCTTGTCCGTGTCGGCCACACGGAGGGACCCTCCCCAGACACTCCTTGTGTGCAGGTGCCCGGCACCGATGACAGCGGTAGCCCTGGTAGAAGGTGCCTCTGGGATGCAAGGCAGAGAGAAAGAAAAGTCGTCTTTATAGACAAGGACAGCCACGCTGCCCCCTTTGGGTTCTCTTTAGAGCCAGAGAGCAACGGAGAAAATCGAAGTATGGCTCCCCATCTCCCAATCTGGGGGACCAATTACTGGGGAGCTTCTCTGGAGAGGAAGAGCCGACCACGCCCAGGACCCAGACCCGTCCTCCCGGCCACCCACCTCAGCAGCATCTGACAAGCCTTGCAGGACGCGGTCTCCTCGAAGGAGAACATCTGGAAGTCGTGTCCATTGGCGGCGGCGTTCTCAGGGTAGATGTTGGAGCTGGTGAGGGGAAATGAAAGAAGAGAGGGCCAATATTTCATTCCTTTTTGTAGCTGAATACTATTCCATGGGCTGAATACCATTCCATTTTGTTGGTCCATTCATCCACCGATCAGCATTTGGGGTGTTTCCACCCTGTGGCTATCGTGATTAACACTGCTCTGAGCATTGGCCAAAAGAGAAAGATTGGTATTAATAGTGTCCAGGGGCTGGGACAGGGGTAAATTGGGAGTGACTGTTTAAAGCGTGTAAAGTTTCCTTTGGGGGTGACGAAAAGGTTTTGGAACTAGATAGAGGTGGTGGTCGCACAACAATGTAAATGTATGAAATGCCACAAAACCGCACACTTTGATATGGTTGATTTTTTGTTACGTGAATTTCACCTCAATGTACAAAGATGGAGATGGAGGAGGAGGAAGAAGGAGGGGAAGGAGGAGGGAGAAGGAGGAGGAGGAAGAGAAAATTCCAGGCTGGTGGCTGATGTTTGCACAAAAGCTCAGGATTCCACAGTTGCAGACAGCCTTGAGTCTGACCCTCCCATCTCTCAGATGAGGAAACTGAGGTTCAGAGTGGTCCCATTGCATGTCAGGGCAGACATCCTCTAGGGAGACTAGAGCACTGCCCTGCCTCCTAGCCCCTATCCCCATGAGATAGCGCTCTCTGAGGATAGAAAGAGGGAAGGAAGGAGGACTCACATGGCCATCTCAAACTGCTCCATCCACTTCTTCTTCAGTTCTCGCGTCTTGAAGAACAGCTCATAGCCCTGAGCACCCTGGTCCTCGATCAGGAGAAACATGTGGCTCCACTGCAGGGAAGCAGAGCTCAGACTGGGGGCCGTGCCCTCTGCAGAGGGTGGGAACACACACCCACCGACCCTTCCCCCTTCAGGAAGCCCAGGGTCCGGCCCATAACAGTCTCTCAGCCTCTAGCACTACGCAAGGGTATCCTTGTAAGTGGCAGCCTAGGATATCCAAATACACATTCACAAACCCCAAAACCATACACACACACACACACACCTTTGCAGAACGCACAACAGACACAGCATGTCATTCATCCATTTGTCTACTCAACAAGCATTTGTTGAGCGCCTGCTGAGAGACAGACGCCTGGCTAGGAGCTGGGGACAGAGCAGTGAACACTGTCCCCAGGGCTGCAGCCTGGTCGGGGAGACACACCCATAAACAGGCAATTACAAGAAAGCAATTAGCACCTCCATGTGGGGGACTCAGGGGCTGAGAAACAGGGAAGCAGCGGACCAGGACACAGGGGGGACCTCCAGGAGGAGAACTACAGGGACAGGGAAAGAGTGAGAAGGAGAAAGAGTGGAAGGAAGCGGGGAATGCCAAGAGGGAGAGAGGCCGCAGCTCACAGAGAACGTTCCTGGCCAGTGGAGGTAAGATAGCCCCCACCCTCCCAGCCTCACCCTTCAGGGTCACACTCCCTGTTTTATGCTCTTGGTAGAACACATCCCGTAAGAATGTAAGTACCATACAAGACAGGACCATGTCTGTTTTGTTTTCCGTTTTTCTCCTAGTGCCTAGAAAAGTGCCCAGGATAAAGTAGCTGCTCAATTAAAAAACCGCTAGTGGCTTAATTAACGCACACGTCCATGTACTCTCGCAAACACACACATGCGTCCAAGTGGAGAGCCCCAGGCTGCCCCTGCTCGCCCCACCCCCAGTCCTAGCATCAGACCCCCACCTTCTTGTTGTCTTTGTCTCCGGAGGAGTCATCCCGAACCTGGAAACTGTGCAGGTTCACAAAGTCCTTGAGGTCGTAGGAGTCCCCTCGGCGCTTGCAGATGAGCAGAGCTTTGTCGAGCAGGAAGGCGTACCTGGGAGCGGATGGGTAAGGTGCCCCTGTCTGGCTCCTCCCAACTGTCCTCATCACCTCTCTGCCCCGTTCCCTCCACCTTCCTGGCCCCACCTTGCCCTTCTCCTCCCTGGCCCACTTGGCCATGTCCATCTGTCCCTCGTGACATCACCCACGTGGATCCGTGCTGGCCCCACCACCTGTGGGTCTTGGCTCCACCCTACACATCCACACTGGCCTTGCCCGGCCTGTCCAGCAAGGCTCCAACCCTTGTTTGGATGGACCCACCCACTTACCTAAAAATCTGACCCTACTCACACCAAGGGTCTTCCCCAAATCCATGTTGACTCCGCCCACAAGTCTATCTGGGAACCAGGCCAGGCCCTACCCATGTTTCACCCAAGATGTGTTTGCTCCGCCCACCTGCCTATCTAGGAGCCTAGCCCCGCCCCTGCCCAGGCTCCAACCCAGGCTTGTCTTGGCCCCACCCACCTGTTCATCTAGGAGTCTGGCCACGCCCCACCCAGGCTCCACCCCAGATCTGTGTTGGCCCCACCCACCGTCCATCTAGTAGCCTGGCCCCACCCCTGC